>CAJQZJ010001006.1:3471428-3497363 GCA_907164525.1 Lophiomys imhausi
CACACACACACACACACACACACACACACACACACACACACACACACGAGAAAAATTACACTCAGCCCCTCGAAGCAGTGGGCTAGCTACTCAAGGGCTTTGGAGCCTTCCTTGTATAACAAGGGGCTTCTGGGAGGCTTGGTGCAGAGGAATGAAGTGTTCTGACCCTCACTTTAAATGTCTCTTTCCTGGGATATGATCATAATAAGCCTCTTGCCTAGGCTGCTGCTGCACATTATGTGGAACATATATGGTTCTCTCCAACCTTTTCTTCTTTGCCTATTCATGGCTGCTCCAAGGCCAGGAGGAAGCCTCCACCTAGACAGACATCAAGACAACACAAAAGACCATCCAGGGTGCAGTGTTGTCACCAGACATGGTAGAAAGACAAGATATTAGGAGCCAGAAGCAAGTCCCAAGTCTAAAGAAGTTACCAGTCCAGAGGCTGGTTGACAGTGTGCCCCCCACACAGTGGCCCAGTTCAGAGGCTGGGTTGACAGTGTGCCCCATTCTCACTGGCATGAGTACCCCACCCCCTCTCAACCCTCTGTATTAGTTACCTTTCTCATGGCTGTGGACAAACATCTGGCAAGCAGCAATGGGGAAAGGGCTTACTTGTGCGCACGGTCCATCATAGCAGGGACGGCATGGCAGCAGGACCTGCTCTTCAGCGACAGCAGCAGGAGTATGAGACTGCTGGCTCTCAACCTCACAGGCCAGGAAACAGGAACACGCTGGTTCTCATCTGGATTTCTCTGTCTATTCAGTGCAGTCCAAGACCCTGCCATGGGCCATTGCTGCCCACATCCCCCATCAGCTAATTCTCTCTGGAGAATGCCCTCACTGGTATGATTCTCTAATCCCTCAGGTATTCCATGATCCAATCAAATAGGCAATCCAAATTAACCATTACACCCTCAATACTGTTTCCCTACAATATCCATCCCCTGCCCTTCAAACTGCCATGCAGCAACAGCTCCCCACAAAGAAGTCTGTCACTGTTCACAAGGGATAAAAGCTAGATTGTTCTGGGTGGAGTACTATTAATTATATTAAAATTTGCTGTCATTTAAGAACAGTGAAGAAAGAGAGAAGAAAAAAAAATGTGTCAGTTGTCTCAAAGCCAATGCTACTGAATGCCCGTGTGTATGAGTCATGGGTTGTTCCCACTGACACCAGATTCACCCTTGGAACAAACTCAGGACTGGAAAAGATGACCTGAAGTCACAGTTAAAACCCATTCACAGGTGACTGCAGTGCAGCAGAGATAAACTCCCTTACTCAGAACCATGGCCAGTGAGTAGCTACAGTGCTATGCAAGACCCTAGTTCGGTCAGAAGAACCCTCCTCCCCGTTCTGTCTTCCAGGAACCCATCGCTCAAGGCGCCCCACTTGCTTTAAACTTGTCAGTTCTAGCCATTCGATCCAGGAACATTTGGCCACCGTGGTGGTGAACTCAGAAAGCTAACTTTTAATAACTTTTAACTTTTTAATCTGATCAAGTTAGATCAGATTTTTAAATGTCTTGGGCAGTAGCAAAGATACCTCTGGGAGTGGGTATCTGGGCATCCCCTAGAACACTAAATAAGAGGAACCCACACTGGGTGTGGGCAACAGCTTTCCATGGGTAGAAGAATCCTGCCCCACATGAAAATAGAGAAAACGGAGAAAGCCAGCTGAGCACTCCTGCTCCCCTCTCTGCTTCCTGATCTACCAAGATATAAGTAAGCAGCCCTCCACAACCACAGAAGGAGCCACCTCTGTTGTCCTCCTTCCTTACCATGATAGACTGTAAGGCCTACGGAAAGACCATAAGCCAAAGTAAACTCATCCTCTCAGAAGTTGCCTTTCTGGTTTGTTTTGTTTTGTTTTGTGGTTTTTTTTTTGGGGGGGGGCAGGTGGTTTTGGGGGGGTGGATGGTTTTTGCTTTTTGGATTTGGGGAGTTTGGGGGGTTGTATTTTGGTTTTGTATTTAGTCACAGCAGCAATAAAGGTAGCTAACACATTCATCACTCCTTGGCTATAAAACCCAAGCTGCCCTTTGCATCTGTTCAGCCAGTGGAAGATGCCTGGGTGGGGCCACAGTGATGAGACTACTTGCTCATCCTGAGTTCAGTTCCCAGCACCCACATGGAGTGGCTGACAGCCACCTGTAATTCCAGCTCCAAGAGATCAGACGCCATCTTCCACACACCTGTGGCCATGTACACCCACAGACACAAACACATGCATGCAATTTCTTTTTTTTTAATAATTTATTTTTTATTTCTTCAAGTTACACCTCAATCACAATCCCCTCCCTACTCCCCCCTCCAGTCCCACCCTTCCACCCTCCTCCCCCTCAAAAACCCATCCTCTTCCCTTTTTTTTTAGTTTAAGGTATTTCTTTTTCCCCCCAACAGCTCTCCCTTTCAGTCCAACAAATGGTTCTTTTTCTTATAACTATAAATACAATACAAAACAACAGAAATAAATAGGCCACAATTATGAGAGTATTATGGCTTAGCATACATTCCCAATGTCCAGCCCATATGTATTTGGCACCTTACTTTTACATTCTACTATCTAACCATCTCCATGAGTTTAAAGTTCTATATCCAACTCAGCTTTCATACTAACTTGCCTCACAATTTTAAAAATATCTTCTTAGATCCAGAACACCCTCTTGATTCCTAAACAACTCAAAATTTAACTATGAGACTCTAGCTATCTATTCTTCAACCACCTCAGAGACCGGAGAGGGATAAATATATCTGATTATATAGGAAGTGCAGGGCCTGCAGCTTCCAAAACTAAGAAATGACATACCAGTGGCTGCCTGGACAGTTCCCATTTTCTCTCCATACATTACAGCATCATTCTTCAGCCTTTTGGACCCGTTTCTCTGACAGACATTGATTGTAGAGCAGGAATTATGAAGGACTTGCCTACCCTGTCTTGGCAGAGCTAGGCTATCGACTTACCTGCTTCCAAGTTTTGTCCTTTTTGGACAGTAGTCTGTCTACAGTTGAAGCAAGGGGTTTTTCTTGCCAAGAGAAAGGCTTACCACCAATTCAATCATCTCCCACTGGAGATTCTTTGATGCTCATCTTCTACTTGGAAGAGAATAGGGGGTGCTGTCAGGAGCTGACATGTCTCAATATCAAAAAATCTTAAGTTAAGCAAACATCTTTGAATGTCATATTCTGCAGATCTCTTGAGGTTTTTGAAGATGCCCTATCTATCTCTTATATTTAGATAAGCAAATATTGCTTGTCTCTTAGCAACTTGATTTCTGAGTAGCTTAGAAAATAACTGATAGACTGTCATAGTAACTAACAAAATGACACGTTTGCATGGCTATTAGTTTCCATTTCTTAATTATCCTAAACAGTTTATGACGGTTGGTAGCAAGAGGCCAAAACTTTACATTTCATTTTTAAGCATTACTAGGAACAATACCTTTAAGAAGCATTACCCTTAATTTTGTATCAATATACAAAGATCAATACCAATGTGGCCAAATATAATCTTAATTTTGTATCAATATACAAAGATCGATACCGATGTAGCCCAATACAATCTTAATTTTACATCAATATACAAGGGTCAAACAAGTCTTTAAAAACAAACAAACAAACCACCTGGGCTTATTCTGTGACTTTCTGGCCTAAGATTCCACCCTTTCATTCCATCTTCAGAAAATATCAGACTGTGAAAAAGACAGTAATCCTATGAACACTAGAGAAGCTTCCTTCTTGGTTATTTCTGTTTCAAGAATGCAAAAAAGTATTTGATGAGGCACTTGAGAAACTATTTTGCTTCCTTTCTGACAAACCTAGGGGTACCGCTCCTTACTGAGCACTCAATGTTTTTCCTTTCTTATTTTCAATTTGTTGAAAAAGCTCAAGATTTTCTTTCCTAACATTAGTCCTCTAACATTTCCCCTTGGAGTCTAGCATTTTTTATTTCTAAATTACAAAGCTGGTAAAAAGGTTTTGTGGAAGCATTGCATAGTGAGGCACACTTGCAATCCCAGCACCGAGACAGGAATGAGAGTAAAGCTCACACAGACGAAAGCAGTGGAAGTGAGGAGCCCCAGTTATAAACTGATACAATGTAGACCCCATTTGTTGCAGTCTCTAAAAATTCCCAAGCTTCTGAAAATGTATTCTTTCTGGTTGGTAATTGGTTTTTTTCTTTTTCCTTCCATATGATCCATCTTATCCCCTCTTTGATAGTTAACCCACAAATGTTTTATTCTGCCTATAAAAAAGAAATTGAAGGTAATAGTAGAAATGCCAAGATACACAAACTTCCATTTTCACTTATTAAAATACCCCTACCATTTATTACACCCCAAGATGATCTTTGGAACCAAAATGAAGGAAGTGGCAGGGCTGGCTCACTAGAAAACAAGTCCTGGTGTGGCCAGGAGGCATGCCCGAGGCTTCAACAGCAGTGGGAACCTGGTTTGCCTTTATATGAGGTATTTGTTTCAGCTGTAACCATACCTTAGTAGTTAAAATGCATGTGCCTAGACTAGAGCCCAGGTTTGTCACTCCCTGAGGACTTCCTTTACCAAACCAGCAGGAGATGGGCCAATTACCTGCTGACATCATCAGAATGACCAGTTGAGCCTGGAAAGAATCTGAACACAAACAAAAATGATACCTTTCTATGGTACTGGCATAGAAACAAACTAATTGATCAATAGAATCAAATCAAAGACCCAGAAATAAACCCATACACCTATAATTACTTAATTTTTGACAAAAAAAGCCAAAAAATCATAGAATGGAAAAAGGAAAGCATCTTCAACAAATGGTGCTGGTCTAACTGGATGTCAACATGTAGAAGGATGCAAATAGACCCATATTTATCACCCTGCACAAAATTTAAGTCCAAGTGGATCAAAGACCTCAACATAAAACTAAACACACTAAATCTAATAGAAGAGAAAGTGGGTGAAAGCTTCGAACTCATTGGCACAGGTGACAGCCTCGGGCATGCCTCCTGGCCACACCAGGACTTGTTTTCTACTGAGCCAACCCTGCCACTTCCTTCATTTTGGTTCCAAAGATCATCTTGGGGTGTAACAAATAGTAGGGGTATTTTAATAAGTGAAAATGGAACAGATCATCAATAGCTCAGGCTCTAAGACCAACAATCAATAAATGGGACCTATAAAACTGAAAAGCTTTTGTAAGGCAAAGGACACTAGCAGCCTACAGACTGGGAATAGATCTTCACCAACCCCACATCCTACAGAGGACTAATATCCAAAATATATAAAGAACTCAAGAAATTAAACACCAACAAACCAAATAATCCAATCAAAAAATGGGATACAGAACTAAACTGAGAATTCACAAAAGAGGAATCTCTGAAAGCTGAGATGCACTTCAAGAAATGCTCAACATCCTTGGTCATCAGGGAAATGCAACTCAAAATGACTCTGAGATTCTATCTCATACCTGTCAGAATGACTAAAATCAAAAACTCAAATGACTACACATGCTGGTGAGGATGTGGAGAAAGAACACTCTTCCATTGTTGATGGGAGTGCAAATTTGTACAACCACTTTAGAAATCAATCTGGCAATATTGAAAATTGGGAATAATTCTACCTCAAGCAAGACCCTTGTTCCTGGGCATATATCCAAAAGATTCTCCACTAAACCACAAGGACATCACATCAACAATGCTCACAGCAGTTTTATTCATAATAGCCAGAAACTGATAACAACCCATATGTCCTTCAATTGAAGAATGGATTAAAAACTGTTGTACATTTACACAATGGAGTACTACTCAGCTATCAGAAACAGGAAATCATGCAATTTGAAACCAAATTGATGGAACTAGAAAAACTCATCCTAAGTGAGCTAACTCAGACCCAGAAAGATACACATGGTATATACTATCTTATAAGTGGATATTAACTATATAGAACAGGACAACCATCCTACATCCCACAGACCCAAGCAGACAGGAACCTAGCATAACTATCTTATGAAAAACTCCACCCAGCAGCAAGTCATGGTCCAGCGAGTCCTGTTGCTTGTTAGTGGAACACGTTACCCTAGCTGGGCTGCCATATCAAGCCTCAGAACAAGAGGAAGCTCTTAGCCCTCATGTGACTGATGAACTGAGGAGGGTTTATATACAGAGGCTCCCTTCATCCGAGGAGAAGGAGAGGACGGAGGTGAGGAAGAGGGAGGGTGGGACCTGAAGGCGGGGGAGTGAGGGGACTTTGATAGAGATGTAACTTGAAAAAATAAATTTTTAAAAATCCTAAGGTGACTTGGACAGCATGGGAAGAAATAAACGCCATCAGTGGGTAGGTATAAGGACGCATGCCTGAAATTTCAGCATCAGCATAGGCAAGGTGAAGAGTACTTGTTCAAGTCCAGCTGGGGCAGTACAGTGAGACACAATTGTGGAGAGACAAAAAAATCACTTGGCCATCATGAACAGCAAGGCTTAATGACAGAGCTCTGATCCCAGAGGGATCCCCTCTTTTTAAGAAAATCAATATGCAAAAGTATAAGAAACACTATCAGACCCCTTCTCCTCACCCCCATGGTCCAGTTTAACTATGATCTACCTGGTCCTATCTGGACACTGAACCAACTACCTGCCTCTCAATCTTAGGTCATCCTGAAGCAAATACCAGTCATTTTATAATCCGGACTGTAAATATTTCAGTACATATCTCTGAACAACACACATTCCTATTTAAAATAGCAGCATAGTTTTATCTCACTTTAAAATTAGTCATGTGGGGCCAGGAAAGATGCCTACTACTAAGTCCACCAACCTGAGTCTAATCTAGGGACCCATATGAAGAGAACCATCTCTTGAAAGCTGACCTCTCACCTCCACACTCATGCCATGGCACTTTTATGCACACTGGTATACACCCACACAAAAATAAATAAGTAAATATGTAGTTTTAAAAGTTAATCATGTACACTGCCAACTAGTTAGTCATGTTACAGTTTCTCCACCAATCTCAACTATTCATTTACAATGCATGTTTGACTCAGCCTTCAATTAGGGCCTTATATTGGTTAATGTATCTCTCAAACTTCTTTTCATTTTGCTTCTTTCTATTTTTCTTCACAATTTATTTGATGGAGAAATTGTAATGTCCTCCATTTTGCTGATGGCATCCCTGTGGTGAGAGGCTTTTTTTGCTGTGGCTTAATATTCCCCACTCTTTCTTCTTTACTTCACTCTCCTATTCCTCTCTTCCCAACCCAAAAAAGTATGAATGTCAAACCCAACACTGCAATGGACCAAGAACTAGAACTTGTTTTCAAACAGAGGCGTTCCTAAGCCACCCACAGAATACAGAAGAACAGTAGGTACGGTGTGGAGGCCACCAGGAGCAGTAGTAACTCTGTCTGAAGAAATCCAAGTCACCCCGTGGGGTTGGAAAGTTTCATCACCAGAGAGAACCCAAGGAAAAGAAAAGAAGGTGGGGGAAGGGCGTTCCTGAGTTGACCTGGCTTGTTAATCAGTTTAAAGCGGCCATCAGTAAGAACTACATTTCACAGTCCCGTGGGGGAGGGTGAAGGCAGGCCTGTTGTGTTGCCCAGGGACCCAGCTTGGACTCCAAGGACAAAAGGCACAGGCCCACAGAGCCATCAACCGTGGGAGGACTCATCAGAGCAGAGCGATGTAAGTCACACCCCTGTGGCAGGCAGCACTGCCCCGCCCCCAAGGGCAGCAACAGCACGTGCCCCGCCCCTGTGAGGAGCAGCAGCCCTGCCCCGTCCCTGTGAGGAGCACGTGCTCTTCTGGTTTTCTAATAATGGGACACAGTTGGCTACAGGCTTCAGTATTTAAAAAAAAACAACAACAACAACTCGACTTTAAATCCCAGCTCCTTCACTTAATGCAGCACGGCCTTAGGCATCCTGCTTACCTATCTATACCTCAGTTTCCTTCCGTGTTCACTGGAGTTTCCTTGTCTGTCCACCTGCTACAGTCGCTGGGGACAGGACTTTAACATGGACATTTAACTACAGGACAGTTTCCAACACAAGCTCATTCCATAGGAGCCCTGCCCCAACTTCCCCACCACCACCCAAGTCTGCTCTCATTCTGTTCCAACTCACACACTTGCAAGGAGCCATGAGAGCACCTGCTGAATGTCTGGCTGGGTTTCCAGCAATGTCTGTGGCCAAGCATGAAGCAAAGCCAGCTGACCCATAAAGGGTTCAATCCCATGATCCCAATCTCAATAGCAAGGTTCCAACCAAGTGAGCTAATTACAGTGGGGTTAGATTCAATCCTGCTCAGACTCATAGCCATTCATAGAACATTCTTAAACAGCGTTGTCCTAAGATGCCGAGGAACAACCCACTTGCCAAGTTTACTAATGATCTCATCTTTGAAAAATCTCAATGTAATGTAGCAAACAGATGTGTCCCTTAAGAGGATTAAGGTGGGAATTCATTAGGGCAATAATACTGGTGGATTTGTGTTCTAAAACTAACACCTGTCAATCAACATGTGCACACCCTGTCTTAGCACTACTTAGCTTCTAGGTGCAACACGGAGAAAGGGGCCACCAGGGCGTCACCTTCAGGAAGTCATCTAAAGATAGAGAAAATAATAAGAACCCCATGTTCTAACGACCTGATGTGCCTCACCTGTAACCCATGCACTCTGGCGGTAATTTGTCCTGAAATTCCCCAAGCATCATAGTAAGATACACCTCCTGAATCAGCAGCTCAGGGGAGGTCTGAGTGTTCAGTTCAAATAAAAGCCAGCCGGGATGATGTCCACCTTGTGCCTGCAGCAAGAGCTAATCCTTGGTGCGCCTGGCTATTTTACAGATAGGACAGCACAGGCTCTGTGGATAGTCACAAAGAAAAGGGGGTTATGAGAAAGGATTAAACAGGAGACACTCAAGCTGAGCCCAGTAAGATATGGACAGGCTTCCAGAGAGGAGAACATTCAAGACTCTAAAGTGCAGCCATTGAGCTCCACTGAGCCAGATCAGTGTCAGAAGCTAGCTTTGGGATTTCAAACTCATGTGACCAGGTGACTCCCATGCTTAGTCTCTCTTGCTATGACACACAATACCATCAGTCCTTGGCCTGAGTAGCCATGAGCCTGGTGAGGTGGTATAGGTCTAGGAATGTTCTTGGATCAGACAAGTACCTAGAGCACGTAGCTGTCACAACTCTCTAGCCCTTAGCACACAATGAAAATGCTCCCAAATTAAACTACTAAGTCATTAACAATTACAACTGTGGGGGCTCGAAAAACAGCTCTTGTTTGCTCTTGCAGAGGACCTGGGTTCAGTTCCTAGCACCCATAAAGCAGCTCACATCTGTCCATAACTCCAGTTCTAGAATGCACATAATGCACAGACATATGTGTGAGCAAAACACTCATAAAGTAAATATTTAAAATTTTTTTAATTGCAAAGTCATAATTGCCATTTTGACGTGCACATTAGTCATTGCTCTTATTATAAAAAAAAAAAACTCTGCAGTTCCTGTCTTGTCTATCAAATGGGAAAAATTCCCTTAGATTCTTTTTGTTGTGAATGTGTATTCTCTCTCTCTCTCTCTCTCTCTCTCTCTCTCTCTCTCTGTGTGTGTGTGTGTGTGTGTGTGTGTGTGCGTGTTTTCATGTGTGCAGGTAGAGGCCAGAGACTAACATCAGGTGTCTTCTTCACTCACTCCCCACTTTATTTTTTGAGACAGAGTCTCTCTTTGAACTTGGAACGTACTGATTCGGCTAAACTGGCTGACCAGCAAATCCCAGTGATCCTTTTGTCTCCACCATCCCACACTGCTCTCCTTACTGCCCCCACATACACACACAGAACTAGGATTACATGTGTGCACCACTGTCCCTAACTTTTTTTCAAGATACTGAGCTCAAGTCACCATGCTCATGTGGCAAGCAGTTGAACTGAGTCATTCATTTCCCCAGCCTCTCCTTAGATTCTCAAATTCTCTAAAAACAGCCTTGTGCATGTTTGTTTGTTTTTATACAGCAACTCCTGAAGCCCAGGCTTACACCCTTTTCTCTGCTTGTGACCTGCAGGACAAAGCTGAGAACACTGGAAGTGTGTACACGTGAGTTCACCCACATGCTTTCCCCCTTTCTACCTCCCAGAATTCTCTCCCTCTTGTAAAAGCCTGTCTCAAGAACACTGCCCCAGGAGAAGCATTCCCTAAACCCTGGGAAGACTCACTGGTGGCAAGAGCCTGGAATAACAGTGAGCCCACCCCTCCAGCTGCTAACTCACAGCCCAGTCCGTGAATACATGTCCCGTCTCCACCTCTGACTAAGAATTATAACAGGCCAGGAATTCTGCAAACTCTTATACTTGTAACATCATCTGCCCCAGGCCAACTAGTGCCTGGCACACAAAAGTGGTTGTGTTAGGTGAACTTCCCAATGTAATGGATGAGAAGGCCCAGGATGTACATTTGCCCTCACCCACACAGCTGCTCAGCGGGCAGAACAGCACTGAGGTGTCCAGTCACACAGGCCTGGTTAGGTTCTCACTTCCCTACTCCCAGCAGAGAAATCAGGTTACTTAATTGCTCTCTACCTCTGTTTCTTTGCCTTTGAAACAGGGATAATAAAAGCTCTATTTGATGAAGTTGTATGGTGTTAAGTCAGATCATGCCTAGGGCCCCAGTGGAGCAGAGACTGTAAGCTTGAGGACTCCTTACTAACTTGGTTTCTATCCTAGGAAGATCATCCAACTTTAAGATGATCTGCTGGAGGAGCTGGAGATACAGTTCAGGTGTTGAGTGTACCCCCATAGCACACGCAAAGCCCTGTTGATCTCCAGCATGGCATAATGTGCTTGTGCTATGGTGCACAGCTGTAATCCTTGTGAGGCACAAGCAGCAGCATCAAAACTTCAGGGGTATCCTCAGATACACAGCTAATTCGAGGTTAGCCTGGAATATGCAACACAGTCCCAAAAGCTTTTTTTTTTTAAGTTGTTGAAAACTAGCATGTTAAATATATGCATGTGTACTTGAACACATAGATGCCCTGAATTCTGCTTGGCAAAACTGGCTGACAGTCAGCTGCCTGCTCTGTTCCTAAATGTAAAAACCTTCAGTGTACAAAAGCAAATGAAATATTACTTGGGTCTTTGGTCAAAAGATTCTAAGACTGAGCCTGGGTAGCTAAAGGTTTCTCTAAAACCTCTCCTTGTGTTTGTTTCACAAAGGATACCTTAGAAAATTCTGGAAATCAGTTGCAACTGCTGTACTGTGGCTTCTGCTGGGAGTCGGGAGGGGGAAGGGGGAGCATCAGGATTTCCTGCCCCACCAGGAATACTGGATCGAGACTATGGAAATATAAAAACATACTTGAGTTCAGAGCCTAAAAGGTCAAGCCATGTATATAGGGTTTGAGATCCAAGGGAACCACTTCAAGGTCACAGGGCCACAATTATGAGGCCTCTGTGGTCTCAACCAAAGGTCACTGTAATCTGAGACCAGGATGAATGGAAGAACCATGAAGCGGAAGAAGACACTGTGAAAACTTTTAACAGAATCCACTGATGGAGAAGGGGCTAAAGCTTAAGTAAAGCGATTCTGATAAACCTCTATCTCTCACTGCATGGTGCTTTACGGTCAGAAAGAATCCAGGTACCAGGACTATAGCCACACAAGCACCAGTACAGGAGGAATGAGAAGAACCTGCTCCACTCCTCATTCAAAAAAAAAAAAAAAATAGGTTACTATTTATGGGATGGAGGGAGCACTGACGAACTCAGAGCAAGAGGACATCGCTGCCAAACCCCTCAGGTTTCCTCACAGCCTTTCCTTCACTTTCAAAACAAAAAGCTTAACAAAAAGCTGAAAAAATTTTTTTAATCACTTTTGCTTTTGGAATTAAAAGTTCTCTCTCTCTCTCTCTCTCTCTCTCTCTCTCTCTCTCTCTCTCTCAAATGTTTGTCCATGTTGATCCTCAAGGAATTAATTATGTCTAAACTTTGATGTGGACCTAAGCAGAAAATACACCAAGGAGCCAAACCCTTCAAGGTGCAGTTCATCTGGGTAAGTGGGAGGAAAGGCTTTCCAGGAGAGCCAAATGATTGGCTTTCAATGCCTGGCTCTTCACAATCACTTTGCAAGACGCCTAGCCTCCTTCAAAGGGTTAAAAAGAAAGAAAAGACATGAAAAGAAAAGAAAACTCTAACGGGTGGACTGAGACGCCATTCTTCCCAGGGGACACTCATTTGGGGCTCCTGGGCCAAGGCTTTGTGCGCCCCTAGCCCGCGCCCCCGCCCTTCCTCCCACAGGGGCTGCTCCTCCAAGGTTCCTGAGGCCACCTGCTTCTTGGAAGAAAAAACGGGATAGTGTGAACACTATCGCAGTGCGCGCCCCTTCCCGAAGGGAGGAGGGGGAGGTGTTCCCGGAAAGCGTGCTTTGTCCCTAGGGTCGCCCAGCCGCCCGCAGTGCCAGGGAGGCCCAACAGAGCTTCTGTCCCCGTCATCTTTCGAGGCTATCTTCAAGGAAACCGAGTCTCGTGGCTCCCGTGGCTCTTTCCGCGCCCGACTCGGGGTCAGGCGGGATTCCCAGGCAGATCGCCCCAGCTACCGAGCTGCACCCCGCCCACCAGGCCGAGCTAACGGAGAGGCCACGGAGATCCCAAAGCATCCCGCCTACGTCCGGCATGGCACCTGCTGGGCCCCGTTAGCCCAAAGATCTGCACTGGGGAATACAGCTGTCCTTCCCGCCAGCCAGAGAGAGCCGTACACCAGCCTCTGGGTTCTCCCTGCCCCTCTGCCTAACCCTCAGTGGCATCTGCCCTTGGGCGCGTGTCCCCCGGGCCTCGGTCAGTCCAGCCCGTCTGCAGCGCCCCCACCCTGACAGGCAAGGCTGCAGAGGTTGCGTCCCCTGCTCCCACCCACCCCTCCGGGTCTTACCTTGTGCGGCGCCCGAAGCAGCCGATGGACCCCGGCCAACTGGGTACCCAGAGTCAGGTCCTCGCGGAATGTGAACAGCGGTGGCCGGCTGGGCTCTGGGAAGTTGGTGCTGTTGAAAGGATCCGTGTCGTCCAAGAACTGCACGCGACAAGCCAACGTGGCCATGATGCATCCCTGCCCCGTGGGGCGGGGGCCCCGGGGGTCAGCGGGCCGCGCAGGCCGGGACGCCGGATCTGCGCGGAGGGGAAGCCGCCGTCGCTGCTGCCGCCGCTAGCAAGCTCGAGGGCTCGCAGGCTACGGCGCGCCGGGCTAGTGCGGGGGACTCCGGCCACGGGGGGCGGGGCGGGGGCGGGGCTGCATCCCCTCCTCCACCCCCTCCCTCCCAGGCTCCTCCCCTGTTTGGTTTCCCTGGCACCGAGCCGGGCTTCCCCAACCTACGCGACCACTACAGGGACAGGGAATGTGAGAGCCACTAGCGCAGCGTCCTCAGTCCTACGCCTAGCAGGAATCAACGCGCAGGAACGCCCCTGCGCAGAGCCCTCTGCACGTGCACCGGCGCTCAGGTTCCAGCTACACCAGCCTTGGAGCGCGGGCACTGGACTGGGTACAAGGCAGTCCTCTGACTGCGTTCCCCCAGGGACAGGGCACAGCACAACCCTTTCCAGATGAAGGCGACAGAGCCGTTCTCCCTGTTGGGCAGAGGCCAGGGAACCAAGCTCTCTGCAGCCCGGTGACTGGGAGACAGCGATTGTGAGCCCAGAGAGGTTTGCGCCTTAGAGAAAAGAAGCTAAGGGGGAGAAGGAGCCTGGGAATCCCCGCAACATTTCTTGAGCCCAAGGGCCCCCGGAATGAGAGTTGGTAGGAGACAAGGCGAGGCTGCACGACCCCAAAGTCAGGCCTCAAGAGCTGCCTGAGAGTTATGATTGAACCTGTCCATCATCACCATCCCTCTCCTCAGTTAGGTCTCCGGAAGTTCTAACTGAATCTTCTGCGTCAGAGGAAGAAGGGTGTTTGTAGTCCGATCTCGGAATGATGAAGATGCGGAGGATTGGGGAGTGGGGGAAGGTCCCTCTTGCAATTCTGGGATTTGGAGTGTAGCTTGACAGCCAGCCTTCTTCCTCCAGGCTGGAGTAATACTCCAATACCGGCTCTCCTTGCTGCTCACGGGCGACCCCTTACGTTTCCAATGAGAACTCACCTCCTTTTCCATCCCTAGACCACGTTACTGACAGCTAATCCCTCTTGGTCGCCCTAATAGACAATATCCAGTCGTTTTTAACACCCAAGACGGCTCCACAACGCGTCGCTCTTCCTTTACTCTGGTTTCAAGAAAAAAAAAAAAGTCCTTCACTTAGCAGCCTCACTCGCATCTTTCGCAATGCCTTCTCCGTGGAGTCTCCACCACAAGTGTGTGCGCCCTCATATCCCACAAATTTCACCCCACCCCTCATATTTCCACTTTCCTCAAACCCCTTATCTCCCCATTCCCCCCAACCACTCATTCACCTTCTCCTTACATGCCCCGAATGCCCGCCATTTCACTCATACACCTCCGATCTCCTCTATTTCTCTCATATCCCTTATATTCCCGTTTCCCCCACACCCTCATATTTCCCTCATTTCCCTCACTTCATATTTTCATAACTTGGCCACTTTCCCATCAAAAGATTAACCCTGTTTCTCCATTCCTTGATTTGTGTGTTTGCTTGCTTGCTTGCTTCTAAAGACAGAATCTTGCTATGCAGCCCTGGCTGGCCTCGAACCCATAGTGTTCCACCTGCCTCTGCCTACTGAGTGCTGGAATCTAAGGCATGCAACACCACACCAGCTCCCCATACTTTGAATCGAGATAGCTTTTATACTTGCTCTCACAAGAAGAGTGTGCAGAAGTGGCAGTGTGTGACTTCTGAGAACTGACCTGAAAAAACCTAGCAACACCTCCCCTCAGAGAGCTCTGGCCTGAGACCACATGCCAGAAAACCAGGTCTGTAGCCAGTGTTTACTACTTTGTGGCTTCCTTTTTCTTCCACCCTTCTCCACTTTTTCAGCACCCTAACACTAGTTATGAGAGGAAAAAAGGATGGAGAAGAAAGGGGTGACATCCTCATTAGACTACTTCGCGCTGATTAGGGATGTCGAGTTCCTTAGGGCAAATTTGATCTTTGCCGTCAGGATATCTAGTGTCGAGTCATCATCATAATTCTCCTCCTCCTCCTCTTCTTCATTCTTCTTCTTGTTTCTTCTTTGCCCATAACAGTTTTACAAACTACAACCAACAACCCACCTATCAGGGTTCTCGAATTTATATATCCTCTGAGAAGTCCCCAGAACTCCAAACCACACAATCCCAGAAACTATCTGCAGCTGGCAAAATCACACCCCTGCTAGAGCACGAGGCAAACCATAGTCAGCTGCCGTGAAGCAGCCCCATATCCCCCCACCTGGGATTAAAATGAAAACATATTCTTATAATATTTCTGTTTTTTTTTTTAAAGAAACCAAATTCTCACTACACAGGTCTAATCTAAGGAAAATGCTTCTGAAGATGTCTCAGGATCAGAAAAACAGTCCTATGCTATAGAACAATGAAATAATTGGCAAAATGATTGCCTAGAGCCATCTGGAAGGGATAAAGTATATGGGCTGAATCTAAGGAATTATCTAAGGAGATCTCTAAAAATGTTCAGAGTACCTATTGGGTGCTTCCAGATGCACATAAAAATGAGTTTTATTTGCAAGAAGAGAAGAAACATGGAACCTCTACACTTAAAATTGTTATACAGCAATTTCTCATCCCCGGTCTTTCCAAACAGCAAAAAACAGGCACTTTCTTGCTTTATGTCTGTGCACCATGTTTGTGTGGTGCCTGTGGAGGCCAGAAGAGGGCATCCAGTCCCCTAAGCCTTTGGGACTAAGAAATGTGACTTCTTCAGGGAGCTGGAGAGACAACTCCACAGTTCAGAGCACTTGTTGCTCTTGCAGAAGCCCAGGGTTTGGCACATGAAACAAATCTTAATAAAATTCACAGGCAATCCACAGAGACTTTAAGAAACAAAAGCACTGCCAGCTTAGAGAAAGAAATAGAGATTGTTCTAAAGTCGGGGACCTCTGACCTCCAGCCTGAATGGGGAAGGACCAGCTACAGAAACTACTTATCTGCAAGTAGTTCGGAAAAAGGAAGGTTGCAGCGGAGCTTGGAGCTAAGAGCCATAGAGAAGGGTGAATGTAACCATCCCCAAGGGCAAACCTGGGAAAGTGGGAAGCAGCAACATGTGCAGGACTGGAATGCTAGACAGGCACGTGCCTCCTACTTGCTCGCTAAGTGGAAATGTCTGCTGCTGGGATTCTGCCCCAGGCTCAACTCTGACTACTGGGTAAGTAGTGGGCATGTATCCTGCTTTTTGAAGTGGAAAGGTTCTGCATGTGCTTGCCCTGAAAGGTCCCCTCACCAGCAGCTTCTTGGCCCCTTTCCCAGACACACGGTGCTGCCTGTTTCTGAAACCAGTGTCACTCCATATATAGTTACTTTTTGTTGCTGCACTGAGACACTCTGACCAAAAGTGACTCACAGAAATAAGAGTTTATTTTGGCATATGGTTCCAGAAGGAGGGTCCATAATGGCAAGAAAGTCGTGGCAACAGGCAGCAGAAGCAGGAAGTTAGCTGGTCAACTTAATTTTATAAGAACTGTGGTTTTCCTCACTGTGGAAAATTCTCCCATATGAATTTCCATCTGCAGGAAAAATGAGAATGAAATGGAAGTAGAGGGGGACTATAAACTGTCAAAGCCCACCCTCTGTGCCACACCTCCTCCAGCAAGGCTCCACCTGCTAAGGGTTGCATAACCCCTTGGAACAGCTCCACCAACTAGGGGCCAAACATTCAAATACATGAACCTTGGGGAAACAGTCCTTATTCAAACCACCATGCTTAGCTTGGGCTTTGATCAAGGCAGCTCTGTCCTTCCAGATGCAAATACACTAACGTTAATAGCTGTCACATAATAAGCCATTCCACTTGCCCTTGATTCTGAAGGTCCCCATTTCGGCTGGGCTCAGCGGTGTCACTCTTGCTGTGGCTGCATCTGAGAGCATCACTGGAGCTGGGCAAATAAAACCATCTCCCACCATGTCTCCGGGTGTCTGCTGGCTGTCAGCTGGTTGATGTGCAGGACTTCTGGGAGACAGCTGATCTCTATTCTGTGCGCTCCCTCACGCCAGGCTAGACCAACATCCCTCATGTGAACTCAGCAGACCGAAGCAGTCTAAGAACCAAGCGTGGATGCAGTGTGGGTCTCTTGATCCCTGGGCTCAGAATTTGAGCTGTAGCTGATGAAAGAGCTCATCAGGTAAAGTTGCCTGCCTCACCACCTGAGTTGTCTACCTAGAGTCCACGGGGTAGAAGAAGAGAATCAACTCCCACAAGTTATCCTCTGACTTCCACACATTCAGGCACACACAAAAATAAATAAATAAATAATGTGATTTTAAAGCTCACACATAAAATAAAATAAATATAATAACAAACAAAATTACACTGTGTTCATTTGGCAACTTTTGAAGGGCTGGATACAAAGTCAGCCAAGACTTCCCCTGACTCTGAAAGAAATAAAAAGCAAAGCCACAAATTTTCACACAGACCTTAGGACCCCAAGATGAGGAACTACTGCAGCCATTGTTTCCATAATCAAATATATGATACGCAGCCCTATGTGCATACACCCCTGTAGAGCCACACACTTGAGCACTTGTGTGGAGTCACACAAGAAAGGGAAGGTAGACAGTGGCAGGCTGGATAAAATAGTCAATTCAAAGCTACATCCTTGAGGGAAAAAAGCAACAACAAAGCAGAGACCTAAGAAAAACGGACCCCAAAAGAATGGTTGGTGCTAATTAGATTGAAAAGTAATGTGTTGAAGAAATAATTCAGGAAGGAATTTCTGAAGGACTCCACCACCAGTAATGCAATGTTCCCCAGAGTCCAGAAACCAGCACTGGCACTCGCTGTTGAGATGTGCTGACCCAGTTTGAACTAGTTCTCAGAATAAAGAAAGAAAAACCTCTGTGCTTACCTAATGCTGCCACCGGGTGGTAGACATGGCTTGACTTTCTCGGGCATTTGAAGATACTATACTATACACAGCAAAGTTACTTATAATTTTATAAGAACTATGGTTCTCGCTGTTCAGATGAGACTTAAAGATGTTCTGTCACTTATCCAGGGAGAAAGTATTATTTGCCATGATTCTAATTTGGGGATTTGTATGGTGAAATGTGTAGAAGTTAATTCTGCTAGCACAAAAGAGGGAATTAGAAAGAGGCTGGAAGAGGCTGCCAGGTGGGGCTTGGCTTCCCTTCTGTTTCCTTGGGATCCCTGAACTGGCCTGTGACAGGAGAGGCCCAACATTTCTCAGAGATCCCAGGTGCTTCAAACAATATGTACTAATGAAGGGTTTGACTGCTGCCTGGGGATCCTCAAGTCCCAACCAAGAGTCAATTCCAACAGTGGGTCACTGGGTCCTCTAGATCCCTAAAGCCTATACATTCTCTCCTTGGTGACCCTTCACCTCTGCATGAGCTACTTGTCTTGTTGCTGTGACAAAATATACAACAAAAGCAATTTAAGAAAAAGGGCATTTATTTGGGTTTATTGTTCCAGAGTATAAAATCCACCTTGGCACAGAAAAACATGGTGGAAGGAGTGTGAGGCAGCTGGGAAGCAGAAAGATGGATGCTGGTACTCAGCTTTTATTCTTTTATTTACTCTCCTTTTTATTCAGTCCAAGACCCCAGCCTATGGGTAGTACTGCCCACATTTGGGGTAGACACCCCCCCCATAACCTAACCTAGAAAATTCCTCACAGGTGTCAGTCAGGCTTGGGGACAAGTGCCTTTACCTGCTAAGGCATCTTCATGGCCCAGGGTTTTTGTTTTGTTTTGTTTTTGCAGTTTGTTTTATTTTTTGTTTGTCTACTTTTAGTTTGTGTACTTTGCAAAACTGCAAAGGTCAGCTGGCTGGCAGTAACTAGAATACACTGTTTTCCTAGTTTTCAAACTGTACATTTTTAGTGGCAGGATCTGAGGCAGGGTTTCACATCACTCAGGCTGGCTTGATCTTCCTGCCTTCATCACCTCCCAAGTGCTGGAATGTGCCACCATATCCAGCTTGGCTTTTGTATTTTGAAGGGGTAAGGGTGTGTGTGTGTGTGTGTGTGTGTGTGTGTGTGTGTGTGTTCACACTTAATATTTCTATGTTTTAGTTTCTCAACTTTTGTTTTTTGACAGGGTTTCACTGTGTATCCCTGGCTGGCCTAGAACTTACCATGTAGACCAGGCTGATCTTGAACTCATGGAGTTTTGCCTGCCTCTGCCTCCCAAGTGCTGGGATTGCAGGTGTGCACCACCACACCTGGCTCCCATGTCTTTTTGATGGACTGACTCTTTTTTAAGATGTAATATCTTTTTGTCCCTAGTTTTTCAGCTGTGTAATATGTCATGTTGTAGCTATTTCTGAGAATTATGAGCCTCTTCTCATGAATAAATATAAATTCTGAAATTCTTGAAAAAGTATCAAATTTATTGTAACAATTTCTAAAAAGATCACGTATCATGGCTATGTTGGGTTGATTTCCAGCGCACAATGGTGTTTTAATTTTATAAAATGAAGTGAGTTTATACATTACACAGACCTGCCCAGCTGGAGAGTGTGCTTTTGCACACCCAGGTATGTGCTTTCTTCTCCACATTGTCACACTTGCTGATGTTGGTGAATGAACAACATGAGAAAGAACTCTGCTACAGGTCTCACACATGGAACTTTAATTCTCTCAAACACCCTGTGGATCGGGTATTGCTAATCAGAGAGGTAAAATGACCCTGAAGATGGGAGAAGCAGTACCTAGCGGAGATCAAACTAAAGCCCTGTCCTTTCTCTTCACTGTTGTTCTTGGAGAAGTCACAAACCTCCTCCCCTGAGACTGCCAGCCACCCAATTCTCTGCCTAAGTGATCAGCTCTTGACCATACTTGGACACAAATCCCGCTTATGGCTGACATGTCATCACCCTTCGCCTACAGTCTGCAAAATTTCCCTGTCCTAGCCCTGACCATGTTCTTTGGGACCAGTGAAGCCACCTGGGAGCAGCACCTAAAAAAAAAAAAAAAAAAAAAAAAAAAAACCCCACTGCATTTATCTGCTTTTAATAATCTGGTCTAATCTGGCCTACTTCTGCATCACTGAGAGGGGGAGTCAGAGCCAGAGCCTATTAATGAAGAATTTACTATCCTCATCTCTGTTTATAGATGAGAAAATTGAGACTAGGATAAGTTGACTGATGTAGGTTCTAGAACTGGTAAGTGGTAGGCCTCAGATCTGAAGGGCCTGAGATCTGAGGGGGCTGATAGCTGCAGGCCCTAAGAGCTAATGGGGCTGAGATCTGAGGAGCTGGAATCTAAGGGTGCTAAGATCTGAAGGGGCTGAGACCTCAGGGGCTGAAGGTTGCAGGGAACGAGCGTTGCAGAGCCTGCGACCTACAGTCTGTGCTCTGATTACTTCACTCAAGGGATGTCACTTGTGCTTAGTAGTGACTGGTTTTGCATCCGATGCACATGAATCGTGATAAGGATAAGCACCCAGGAGTGATTTTTCTCAGCAGTGGCAACTCCCACTGCATAACAGGACAAGGTCAGTGAGCCTGGCGGTTCTTGTCAGCAGTGCAGGGACAGGATACATCTAGGAGAGGTGAGATTATCCTGGCGGAAGAAAAGGGAAGTCCCACGGAGATGGGCAGGACAGGACCATCACCTGTCCACGCTTCAGCGTCTCTGTTCTCTTCTACCCACAAGTGGCTCTGGTCTCCAGGGCCCTCAAGCACGTCTCAAAGTGGCAGTTACCGTTTGGAGTGACCTTGCCTTGATTAGATGATGCTATCAGGACCAATTGTGTCCTGATCCCCACCGTTCCTTTATCCATGGTGAAGCTGTGATGCTTTTAGGTTGTCGACTCGACAGGACCTAGGATTGATTCCCCTGGAGACAACCTTTGAGCCACTTCTGCCACATGGCTCTGGTTTTAGAGTCAAGACTAGAAGGCAAAGAGCATTCAATAGAATTAAGACTAAGTTCTATTGAATCAAGTTGCAGGTCTCCATAACAGTAGACAGTATTGTATAGAAAAACTTTAATGCTCTCGGGGGAAGAAATATTAGGAGATAACACTGGGGTGTTTCTGGGAGGCCGGTGAATCAGGAATCACTCCACACTCTTTCAACGCGGGGAGCACCTCAGATCCCACTGACAGGAAACGTGGAGAAGATAAATCCAAGGATGGATGCATCAGGTACACACCAAAGTTCACCTGTGATCAAGGCAACAGTCACAAGACAAGCCACATATTTGAGAAGTTAAAATCATTTGTAGCATGCCTTTAATCCCAGTGTCCAGAAGGCAGAGGCATGCGTTCATGTGTGTACAGGTGCACACAGGTGCAGACAGAGGCCAGAGGACACCTTGGCTGCTGTTTCTCAGTTGCCCGTCCACCCTGTTTACTGAGACAAGGCCTCTCATTGGTCTGTTGCTCACCAGGTAGGCCAGGCTGGTCTGAGAGCCCAGGGATTTGTCCTGCTCTGCCTTCCTAGCTCTGAGATTACAAGCATGTATCCCAGTGTCCAGGACTTTTTGTGTGTGAGAGAGCTCTGAGGACCAAACTCAGGTTCTTGAGCTTGGAAGCACGTACTTTACAGACTGAGCCATCTCCCCAGCCTGTTCATTTATTATTTATTTGAGACAGGATCTCATTGTAACCCATGGCTACCTCAAACTCCCTATTTAACCATGGATATCCTTGAGCTCTTTGGGGGATCTAGGTGTTAGCATCACACCCTGCTTCAAGAATGCTTCGACACAGCTTGACTGGAAGTCTTCACAATGTCCTAACAGCAAATACAAAGCTAAAAATAAATGCTTCTAATGAGTCAACATGTTAAATGCTCACCTTTTATAATGGAGAATCTACATCAGCCACACTGAGTCATTTTAACCCCCAAAGAGATGAACCGCCAGGCTTAGTATCATGAACTTTACTGAGTCCTCTTGGCAGTTCCTCTATCCATACAGAGATCGCTTACCTTGTTATTAGATCTCTGTGATGAAGAAAATAGTGATAAGGATGGTAGAATTATTTTTTTTTCTTGAAGTGGTAGGAGATGGAAACCAGAACCCAGTGCATGCTAGGGGAGTGGACACCCTACAACTGAGCAACATCCCCAGCCTTGTTATCTTACATTTCTTCCATCTTCAATAAGATCTGAGAGCATTAGAGAAGGCTTATAATAAAACAACAACCGACACCGGATGAGACATTGGATGGCAAGGAAGATAATAGGGGTCCCCAGGCAAGCTTGGAACCTTGATGAGCACATTGGCTTTGGGGAGTAGAACAGCCCCTGCACTGCTGAAAACTATCCAGCCTTCTCATCAGTATAGTTATGTGCCAACGGCATGCCAAGATCTCAAAATGGGGTGCCACGTTGGGCACACATACCTACCTTTCTCCCCCGACTCTCAGAAAGCTTCTGGAAAACATTCTGGTTCCGCTGCCCAGTTTTCTGGTCGATACAAATCATCTGGCACCTGTGACAAGGCCCCAGAACCTGGCACAGAAAGGGGACACATGATGAGGTCATCAAGCATAGACGTAGGCCCAACCCCTATCTGCAAAAGTGGCCCCTCTTTTCAACGCTTTCTGGGAATGGCCCATGAGGGTTTTCTGGCTGAAAGGCTACTGCATAAGGGCTGTGGAGAAAAAGAAAGGAGTGGAAAGCAATCTTGACGGTTCCTAGAGGTGAGAAGAATCTGAGGAAGGAAAGCACTCAGAACTGCAAAGACAAACAGAAACCACCACTGAGCGAGACCCAGGACATTGGGAGCTTTGGGCACCAATTATGCACAATTTAACCTAAAAAGGAACTAGAAGTACAAGCATAGAATCACAAACAGGGATTTGTCTTCAAGTTGCTGAAAGTATGGAAAATTTGTGTCTTACACATCCCATGGTAATGAAGATAATACAGTTGTGTGATGATTACCACAAGGTTTCAAATTAATCTAAAAGGACCTAGGGATATTGTTCAGAGAGCTAAGCACTTGCCATGCATGAATGGAGCCCTGGTTTCCATCCTTAACATTACATATAACAGGTACGGTGATACACACCTGTAATTCCAGATCTCAGAAGGTAGAGCCAGGAGGATCCGAAATTCAAGTTCATCCTCAGCTACACAGCAAGTCTAAGGCTAGTCTGAGCTACATTAGACCCCATTTAAAAAAATAAAAACACAAAGGTCTTTAAATAAAATGTAAGAAAATATACTTTAAATAAAGTACAGGGAAATGTTTGTGTTTGTAATTGAAGCAGAAAGCAAATTATACATTTTAAATGTGTCTACAGATACACAAATCTACATACCCACACACAACAATATATAAAGCAACATTCAGCTGCTTGGCATAGGTCATATGGAATGAGAGAGCTTCAGTAGTCATTGACCATGTGCCTTTATCACTTTTATAGCAAGAGGAAAAACAAATATTAACAGAAAGTTTACATCTCAGCAGTAATGAAATTGCTCTTTTACTCCACACACAAGATACAAAAGTGTTGCCCAGGCTGGCTTTGAATGCCTGAACTCAAGTGATCCTCCTGCCTCTGCCTCCTGAGCAGCTGGGAGCACCGTGTCAAGTCCTGGGTCTCCTCATGGCTACATGCATCTTTGCTTATTTATGGGTAAGTACTTGTCACTGAACTTAGAATCACATGCTAATATAGCTGAGCCTTGGTGTGTGCTGTAGGGTGCATTCTAGCTGATGGGTATGCACCCAGTGGGGAAAAATGTCTATGTGGTTCTGAGCTCCAGATTCCCAGGCCCTGTGAGTGGCAGAGAGTGTTGGAAAGATCAGCAGGTGCTCACTGCAACACTCAGCTAAGATAAATTTCCTCATCCAGCCACTTAGCTGGATTTGTCCAGGAAGCGACACTATTTGAGGGATGCCAAGCCCAGGCACACCTCCATGCTCACATGGAAGCACTCCCTGCTGGGGATGAGTGGCAGGCACCATGCAGAAGTGATAAAGTGAGCTTTCTGGAGACAGCCTACTATTTTGCGTGGCTGCCATGGGTGTACCTTGGAGAGGTACAGCTGCAGGGGCTTCATCCCAGGATTGTTTCTTGCTGATGATGTGCCTTCCCATGCTTGTCATTGCTGTATTCCTCATAGATCTGGCAGGGGTGACTGAGTGTGGGGAGACTCTCACTGCCTATACTCTGGTGTGATTGCTTAGTGGGTATTAGCCCACTCTGTTGGACAAATTTCCTGCAAATCAATATGATGATGTATTTCATGAAATAATGCTGTTTAGATGGACTGATGATTTTATAATTCCTGATAATGATTTTATAGAATCCTGATTTGATTAAAATACTTTTAAGATGTTAAGATAGTTGATAGAAAGTTTAAAGTTAGAATCAAAAGGAGCTTTCATGCATTATAAGCATGTAAGTTGCACCAGGAAGAAAAATAGGCTTGGAACAAATTATGGATTGCCACTATCTAAGGATAGGAAAAAACTTACTACTATAGGTTTGTTCTGCTTAAACCTTGCTAACCTTGACATAAAAAACTATTGCTTTGAACTTATAATGAACATATGGAATAAGAGACATAAAACTACTGCTTTGAACTTTTTGTTTTGTTTTGTTTTTTTGGTTTTTGAGACAGGGTTTCTCTGTATAACAGCTCTGGCTGTCCTGGACTCATTTTGTAGACCAGGCTGGCCTTGAACTCACAGAGATTCTCCTGCCTCTGCCTCTCAAGTGCTGGGATTAAAGGCGTGCGCCACCACCGCCTGGCTGCTTTGAACTTATAATGAGCTTGTGGAATGAGAGATATATTTTTTAAAATGTCTAGTTAGGAACAATTCTTTTTTTTTTTTTTTTTTTTGGTTTTTCGAGACAGGGTTTCTCTGAATATCTCTGGCTGTCTTGGACTCGCTTTGTAGACCAGGCTGGCCTCGAACTCACAAAGATCCACCTGCCTCTGCCTCCCAAGTGCTGGGATTAAAGGCATGCGCCACCACCGCCCGGCAGGAACAATTCTTAATAGAAAAACATGTAATCAATAATCCTGCTGTAAATCCCTCTTATGTAACAATTTTATCTACTTTTGAATGAGGTAATTTTTCTTCTTACATAGAGAACTTTGTCTTAGGGGGTATAAAAGGCTAAGGACAAAAATAAAGGATTGATGGAGCCTGCTTTATTCTTCTTCTGAGTGTGTGTGTGTGTGTGTGTGTGTGTGTATGTGTGTGTGTGATTCCTTCCCCTTTTCTCTTTTCTTTCTCACCAGTCATAAGCAGTACTGGTCCCCAGTAGCCAGGAGCTATTAGTTCTGGCCTCTCTCAACCACCAACAGTGGCACCCTATGCCAGGTGCCATCAGCACTGGTTTCTCCCTCCTCTGTCTCCTTCTAATCACCTGTTGCTATCAGTGGAGGTCAAACACTAGGTGCTCTCAGTGTCTAGCCACTTTTGCCGGCTCTATGCACACCTCCTCTGTCTACCCTGAGCTGTTCAGGCTGGTATGTGGCATAGTGTCAAAGCTGGTCTTCCTCAGATGAAAATCCTGAGACAGGAGCCTGTTCAGCTCAGGATGCAGAAGCCTCTTAACTTCTCCTAGGAAACAGCATCTCCCAGGGCACAGGCAGAAGGGTTGCCAGGGACCAGAAGCATCCTACAGACCCAGGCCTGGGTTTAAGCCAGGTTCTCCTCACAAACAACACTTTGGACCAAAATATGATCATTTTGTTGACAAGATTCTCAGAAAACAATTCCTAAGATGGCAGGAGGGACATTTTTCAGATAATCTATATTGTTTTATAAACACACACACACACATTTCCTTTTTAAGCCTTTTCTTTCTTTCTTTCTTTCTTTCTTTCTTTCTTTCTTTCTTTCTTTCTTTCTTTCTTTCT
>CAJQZJ010001006.1:3503464-3571700 GCA_907164525.1 Lophiomys imhausi
ATACATACATACATACATACATACATACATACATACATACATACATACGTGTATGTGCATGTGTGAATTCATATGGGTGTTTGCTTGCATGTTCATGGAGGCCAGAAGAATTACATCCCCTGAGACTGGAGTGACAGCCGGTTGTGAGCCACTATGTGGGTACAGGAAATCAAACCTGGGTTCTCAGGAAGTGCTTCTCACCACCATCAGCCCTACAAAGACCTTTTATATCAAGACAGAGATAGGCAGACAGGCTTTGGCAATAAACAGAAGAAAACACTTCAATAGCCAGTAGGTTTACAAATGAGACTTATACAAAAACAAACAGAAGATTCAGAGCTATTGGAAAGGGGGAGGAAAAAAACTATTGAAAGAAACTGTGAAATTCCTATTTTTATCCAAGCTGGTGATGAAAGGGCTGGCTGGGTCAGGGCCTATAGAGCGTCTTCAAGCAGAAACAGAGTTCTCTGGAGTATGCGGTCCCACAGCATCTGTCCTCTTTGGTCTGCCTATGAAGGGAGGTGCCATCTCATCTTCTACAAAGGGCCCTTGTCACAGAGGAAAGGCCACTGCCCTGGGGGCTGACCACCTCCAACTTAGCAAACAAAACTCCCATTCAAACCCTGGAGCCAGGGCTGGGGAAATAAAAGTCTCCACAGCCGGACAAAAGATCCTCCCACAGGTCAGGTGCAGTCCAGTCCTTCAGTGGCTAGAGGACTGCAGGACCTAATTAAGCTGTGGAGTGACAGACATGAAAGGCATTTCATGTCAGATCCCTGTGATCCTGTCAGCCACCTCAGAAGAAAGGCCTGAGTGACAGTATGCTAACCAAGCTGTGAGATTTCCCAGAAGTCACTGGTGCTCACCAGGTCTGTCTGCCAAATGACAGCCACTCTCAAATGTGTGAACCAAATGAGCCAGTGAGAGTTCCAAGAGTTGCTCTTTATGTTCAATAGTTATTTTTTTCAAAATATATTATAGATTTATATTGTTTTGGTTGACTAGACACTATTAAAATTATTAGAACTTAATCCAGAAGAAATTTCCTAACCCAGATAGTCTAAGCAAACTTTAAAGTCTTCTTATATGCTTCAAATTATAATTTTTTTAGTTTTATAGAGATGTGAGAGGGTAATCAAGAAGAGAGTTCTACGCAGAAAATAACTCTAAGACAAGATTCCATGAAGAAGAAATAAAACACAAATTTGAAAGGAAAAAAAAAGAATTAAAATGCCTGGCATGATGGCACACCTTTAATCCCAGCACTTGGGGGACAGAGGGACAGAGGCAGGCAATCTCTGAGTTCAAGCCTAACCTGGTCTACAGAACTAGTTCTAGGACAGCCAGGGCTACAGAAAGAAACCCTGTCTTGAAAAAACAAAAGCAAGCAAAGGCATATGGACGGGCAGTGGAGAAAGTGCTTGCCATGCAAGCGTGAAAGCAGAGGTTCAGATTGTGCCAGTCTGTGCAATACGAGATGCAGTGGTGTACATTTGTAATTCCTGCACACTTAAGGTGAGACAGGCAGAGCAGGGGAATCCCTGGGAGCTTGAGATCCATCTAGCCTAGTATATGGAGCAGTGAGCCAGAGACTGTCTCAAACAGGGCTCACACACACACCCATCATATGCATACATACCATACACACACCCCATATATACACACACCATATATACACATAACATACACACACACCCATCATATGCATACATACCATACACACACATTAAAGAGACAAATATATGTCTTTATGTATGTATAAATATGAATATATGAGATACATACATACTCACATGAATTTTAATGAGAACTCAGTAAATTTAAATTAATAGGGTATTAAGATGATTATCACAGCACTGATATAGCTATGGCCATGTTGGAAAGAATCCTGTACAAGTTTTAACCCAAAACAACACTAAGTGAAAATGTGCTGCAGGGCTGGAGAGATGGCTCAGCAGTTAAGAGCACTAGCTGTTCTTCCAGAGAACCCAGGTTCAGTTCCCAACACTCATCCAGGGCTAACAACTGTCTATAATTCCAGTTCCAGAGGATCTGACTCCCATTCCCTGTAAGGGAACTGTAGGCACGTGGTGCCCACAAGCAAAACACCCATGCACATGAAATAGAAATAAATAAAATGTTCTGCAGATACTATCTTTTGCAATTGTTTAAACTACTTTGAAACTTTAGATGAAAATGTAAAACTACTCTGGGGAGTAATGAAATTTAATTTTTTCCCCTCTAGTGTCTTCAAACACACTAGCTGGTGGAAGGCCAGCTAGACCCAGGGAGCTTTGCCCCGGGAGTGGCCTCCTGGAAGGAGTCATCAGCCCCACGGCTGTCCTGCTCCGATTCCATATTGTGCAAGCCACAGGCCTCTTCTCTGTGCCCAACTATCATTATTGCACCCAGGAATGCCATCTGTGGTTCTGTGTTCCTGTGTCTCCTACTATGATGCAGCTGTACCCCAAGCCTCAAGCGAGGTCATAAAATTCCCAGTTTAGAACCCTGTAGTGTGTCCCACAGCCACAGATGAAGTCATGCGCCAGTTGCCCTGTGAATCCACTTTCTGGGCTGCGTATGACACACGCAGGAATAACCAGTGATCCCGCCCTTTAATACTCCAACCCAAACCCAATGTAATACCTTTTCCAGACATTTTCCTTGAATTTCGCTGGAAGTGAGGACTTTGCTTGATTAAATAACATAGACGGCCAAAAAACTTTGACAGCCATCTTGAAACATTGTCTCCACAATTGTAAGTATTTACCCTGGAGGGGAAAAAAGTGAATTTTCATATAGCAATTCTTTGAACAATTATTCAGACATCAAATAGACAAACTAAAATAAGGCAACACAAGATAAAATATTGCAAAACTCTCACTATCAGGCAGCCTGAAGCACAGACAGCTCAGAAAGCTACAGGGATTCCTCCCAGGTCCACGAAAACCTGAGATGTAGGGCCATGGGGGGTTTTCGGGTCTGATCCAAAACTTTACAAACCCTCCCGAAAGATCTCCCTTGAATTAATTACTGACACTGGGAGCACAGAGCTCAGAGTTTGAGACTTCCAGGGTGATATTTTGCTTTAGTAAAGCCTTAAGCCCAGAATCACGTCCTGGTTTTTACAATGGGCCGGATTGAATGTTTTCTCTCACAGTCAGATCACATGTGCTGATGTGTTTCAGTCACAAAAAATTAATGCTGTGTTCATGAGCTACTGATGTGTAAGTAAATCTTTTATCTGGTGTTTTAAAATTGTGGAATCTGGAGCTGGAGGAATTACTTGGTTAAGGGCACTTGCTGCCCTTCCAGGGGACCCGAGTTCAGTTTCCAGAGCTCACATGGCAGCTCACAGCTGTCTGTAGCTCCAGCTGTGGGGTGGGGGTGGTCTGATGCCTCTTCTGACTTCCAAGGGCACAAGGAACACACTGTGCACACACATACATGGAAGCTAAACACTCAGACACATGAAACAAAGTAAAACTCTAGGATACCCCAGAATCTTTTCAAATGTATATGGCAAAGATTTAAGGTCACATCTTATCTGGGGATTGCAAGATCTTAGGGTTCCAAAGCAGATATTGTTGAAAACTTCAATTTTCCTGGGGAAAATAGCTGTCTCCTTTTCTGGGAGGACCTGGGACCAGTCCATACTGCTCACCCCTGTGATTTTAGAGACCACAGCAAGGTCACAGTCATCACCGTGACCCATGGTATAGAGCAGAAGTGACTCTGACCTCCAGGTGTCTAGAAAGCACTATTAACCAGGACACTGTGTCTGTCTCAAGTATAGCCAAGTATTCTAGACTGGCAAGACCTCTCGGTGGGTTAAGCCGCTCCCTGCCAAGTCTGACGCCCTGAGTCAATCCCCAGATCCTACATGGTGGAGGAAGAAAACCAACTCCACAAGTTTTCCTATGAGCTCCATACACATGCCATGGCAAATGCACCCCCACACACGCATACAAATAAATAAGTAAGGACAATAATTGCATGTGTCCCTATGTGAATATATTTCTCTCTGTTGGAAGGTTTGCTTATAGCAATGTGGGGAGGTGTTTATCTAAAATTCATTGTCCTGGTGAAAAAAAATATGTGCTGGAATGAATATTTAAATTGTTAAAAGTATAAACACTGGTACAAACACTGCTAGCAAGAAGATGTAGCTGCATTCAACACTTCAGCCTTCAAGATGCAAGACATTCAATTGGGCATTAACATCGCATTAGTACCTTTCTCTTCTTTCCTAGAGGGACAAGTCCCAGAGCGATCCTTGCTTGTCACATGAAGGCTCTGTGGTTGATGCTGATTGACATATTGATTGGATTAAAAACACTAGGACATTAGTGAGACATGCCTAGGAGAGTGTTCCCATGAGGATGCCTTCCCTCAACTGAGGGAAGGAAGACACATCCTGGCTATGGGTGTCCTCAACCCTATGGGCTGGTGTCCCAGACTGTCTAAAAGGAAGATCTGAGAAAGCTACCCCCAACAGATGCATTCCCCTTTTTCTGTCTCCTATTTGTCAAGATATGATCCAGCACCCTTAAACTCTGGTTGTCACAGCCAGTACCATCCCTGATGCCATTCCTTCCTAATCATGGGGGACTGAACCCTCAAATCATAAACTGTCTCCCACAGAGTAGCTCTTCCCATGTGTTAGGTCATAGCACTGAAAAAAGTCACTTGGGCTCAACTATAGCTTTAGCAAGTCACATCATGACGTGGGTGACTGAATTCATAGCAGTTGCAGAAGGACTCACATCTGCTACTCATGTAGAGCCACCATCTACTGAACAGACCTGCATTTCTTTCCATCAGAAGGTTTGCATTAATTAATAGACAATTCATAGTCTAGAAGTTATGGGGTGGGGGTGGGTGGGTATGTATTCAGTTTTGCATATGGAGATTCACATATGTGTGCAGGTTTGTGAGCATGTGTGTGTATGTGTGAAGACCAGAGGTCAAACTTGGGTATTATTCCTCAGGAGATGTCAACCTTTATTTCTTTAAAAATTTCAATTTGTTGACCATATGTCTCTTTTTAAGATTTATTTATTTTTATTTTATGAATATGAGCATTTGCCTGAATGCATGTATGTGCCTCACCTGCATGCCTGGTATCTGCCAAACTCAAAAGAGGATGTCAGATCGCCTGGAACTGGAGTTATAGATAGTTGTAAACCATCATGTGGGTGCTGGTAACTGAAGCCAGGTCCTCTGGAAGAGCAGCAAGTTTTTTAGCCACTGAGCCACCCGCCAACTCCATACTTTTTGTGGCAGAGTTTCTCCTGGAACTTGAGACTCATAAATATGTCCAGGCTAGCTGGCCAGCAAACCCCAGAGATCACCTGTCTCTTCCTCCCCCATGCCAGGATTATAAGGGTGTAACATTCCACCCAGCTTCCCCCCCATGCTTGAATGGCAAGCATTTCATTGACCTGGCTGTCTCCCCAGCTCCTGCTTGTTATATATAAAGCTATAGTGAACTATCTATCGTTATGTATTTTATTGAGGGAGAAAGTTAGTTGCCATTATTTTGGACAGGTTTTTCATTATTGAAAAATGTCCTATTCCATGTTTTTAGGTATAGGTCATATGTAGGTCACAAGGGATACAGATGCTAAAGCTTTCCTGCTGAGAATGAGACTGGTAGGGGCAGGGAATAAGCCCTTGGGAGTCATGAATAGGGAAGAGTATGACAGGCAGAAGGAACAACAACTACAGACTTGAAGATGGAGTGTGCTGGTTAAGTATGAAGGATACAAAGAAGCCTGTGGCTGGGGTGGAGTGTGCAGCAGACAGAGTGGAAGGTGGACGGAGATCTCTGCTCCGTCTGGGTCCCCGTGTCCACAGAGCCAAGAGTGTTACCTGCTTCAGGGCCTCACCTGTCTGCACACACTCTGCTTTGGAAAATCTGAGTCTGTTCACTGTCTTCCTCAAGAGGCACCTCTATAGGCTCCATCCCTAATGAACAGAAGGTAGAAGCAAACTGATCATCACACAAAGAGTGCAAAGAGTGACTCTGCAAGTGAATGTTCATTTTTATGAAACATGTTAATATTAATGACATTGGGATTTGGTTAGATGAGGAAAAGCAGCTGGCTTGTAGAAGCTGAGAGCACAGAGATTTTTTTCTTCCTTGTTGTCAACACCACAGCATGCACTTCAAGGGGCTTTCTGGTGGGACATCTATACTGGGCCATCACACCCACAGTCCCCAGGACCCTCTACCGATTGCTTTGATAGATTCCTCTGTTCTATGAGTCTTCCCCTTCTGAAGTAATTGTTCTCTAAGCTACCTTAAAGGCTTTGGAAAGTAGTAGATGGCCCCAAATACATCTGATCTCATCTGGTCTCAGGAGCTCAGTGGGTCAGGCTTGGTTGGCACTTGGATGGGAAAAAAAAAAGACAGGCAGGATGACACAGTAAAGATACTGGCAGAGAGTATGATTTCCAGAATCAGATTAGCCATGCATCAGCAATCATTGCTCTTAAAAAGTTGCATTTACAGGACTGGAAAGGGATTCCAACATTCTTTAATTGTTATATATACCACACACATACAGGACTAACGTACACATGTAATAAGCTAAATAATAGCATATTACTATCCTGGGTACATGAACTTGCACAAAAAGTACCAAAAAAAGAAAGCTATACTTCAACATCACTAATAAAAAAGAAACAAAAATTCTCAACATGACACTATCTACTCAAACCTAGCAAAGCATTAATACATGTTGTCACATAGTATTCTTTTTCTCAGGGCAGTAAGGATAATTCTAGACAAGATAATCCACTACATATCATATCACATTGGCAGATGATAAGACCCAAGCATGTTTGTGTCAAAGGTCCTCCAAGGCCACTTGTCTAGAGAAGAGCTGGACCTCTGACTCTCAGATGGGGGTGGGGACTGACGGACAACAGAACAGCACAAGAGCGAAAGCATGTCACCTTGAGAGGAGGCAGAAGGTGAGCCATTTCTGATGGAGCTTACTCTTGTTTCCCACATGCTATGAAGTCCCCTCTGAGGAAGAGGAAAGTTTCAGCTATAGGAAGCTGGCACGGCAGGGCAGAAGAGGGCCTCTGAGGCCGGTCACGGCCCTCAGAGTTTTTAAGTCCATCGGTAGCAGCAGATCTAGTCAGGCTACTGTACATTATATCTTATAGAAACCAAGATGCGAGGCTGGAGAGATGGCTCAGTGGTTAAGAGCACTGGCTGCTCTTCCAAAGGGCCAGGGTTCAAATCCCAACACACACACACACACACACACACACACACACACACACACACACACACACACACAGGGCAGTTCACAGCTGTCTGTAATTGCTTGGTGGCACACACCTTTAATCCCAGCACTTGGGGGGGGGGGCAGAGGCAGGCGGATCTCTGTGAGTTCAAGCCCAGCCTGGTCTACAGAGTGAGTTCCAGGACAGCCAGGACTGTTACACAGGGAAACTCTGTCTAGAAAAAACTGAAAAAATTAAAAAAAAAACAAGATGCATCTAGAGAGACACCCAAAATGCTGAGAAATATGAGACTTAAGTAAGAGAGACTTGATTTTTAAATGTGTCACTCTCCTATTCAAAAATACTAAACGTTTGAGAAAAGGCCCAAGAACTTCAGCATAGGGCAGGACATACAGCCCAAAAGAGATCTCACACACTTCATCAAATGGCCCCACTACATCAGGCTGCAGCAGAAAGTGCCTTCTGCCATTAACCAGTTCATCCAGGCCCTGGACCGGCAGACCCAGCTACTTAAGCTTACCCACAAGTACAGCCCAGAGACAAAGCAGGAGAAGCAGAGGCCACTGGCCTGTGCTGAGAAGAAAGCTGCTGGCAAAGGGGATGTCCAACTAACGGCCACCTGCCCTTTGAGCAGGGAGGGGTCAATACAATCACCACCCTGGTGGAAAACAAGAAGGCTCAGCTGGTGGTGATTGCCCCCAACGTGGACCCCATTGAGCTGGTGGTTTTCCTGCCTTCCCTATGTCAAAAAATGGAGGTCCCCTACTGAATCATCAAGGGAAAGGCCAGGCTGGGGGGGGCTGGTCCACAGGAAGACGTGCACCACCGTGGCCTTCACACAGGTTAACTTGGAAAACAGGGATACTCTGGCTAAGCTGGTGGAAGCTATTAGGACCAATTACAACAACAAATATGATGAGATCCGCCACCACTGGGGAGGCAACGTCCTGGGTCCTAAATCTTCAGATCGAATTGCCAAGCTGGAAAAGGCAAAAGCTAAACGACTCGCCACTGAACTGGGTAAAATGAGCACTGCTAGGTTTTTTGTACATAAATACAATTACAAAATTTAAAAAAAAAAAATCAAGAGGAAAGAATCAAAGCCTAAAATACAAAGAATAATGGGGGGGAAGCAAGTGCCAAGAGCCCCAAGATCCCAGGCTTTTATCACCTTACTTCTGACAAGTTTCCCAAAATAAAAAGAAAACCAACTTTTTGTTGTCTCTCCTGGACATCGGTTCATTTACTTGAAGATAATGGTAAAATTTGGTAGAAGAGAGGCCATCGGGTTTTGTTTTGTATTTCAATCTGAGAATGAAAGCTGTCCCCAGTAGTCACTCTGCAGAAAAGAGCCATTTTCACACCTTTGGCCTTGATGACCATGATCCTCCGCTGCAGGTCGATGAAGGGCTGGATCAGACAGAGACGTGGCTCCTGCTTCTGACTCAGACAAATGCCGTTGTGATTCACAACCATCCAGCTCCGGTCATACAGCAGCCCTTGGCTCCCTACAGGCCACTTGGTCACCTAAACAGAAGTAGCAGATTTAGGCCAGGGCTCCCCAAAACCATCCATATCGTTACATCAAAGGCTCTCCTGTCAGTGTACAAATACAGATGGCCTTCATGAATTCAGTGCATACTCTCAAAGGATGAGAGGAGGAAAACAGACAACAGAGAGAGCTTTGAAAAGGAGATACAGGACGAGTCTCCACCCTTCTCCACTGATCTGGCAAGATGCACATGCAAAATGTTCAGAGAGAGCAGGAGTCTACAGTGGCAATGCTCTGTCTTACCCCAAGGCTAGGATCCCTCCCCATAGGTGCCCACGGATCCGCTCTCTGTATAGCCTTCCGCTGCAGTGGACGCTCACTGGTCCAGGTGTATCTGAACACTAGAGACATGTGACTATACTGAATTGTCCCACTTCAAATGTGTTTTCGTGGTGTCCTAGTTTCAACTGCTGTGACAAATACCCTGACCAAGGGCAGCTTTGGGGAAGAAACGGCTTATTCTGCTTACAATTCCTTGTCACAGCCCATCATTTCAGGGAAGTCACAGAAGCAGAAGATTGGAGAGACTGCATCACATCCAGTCAGAGCATAGAGAGAGAACTGTGCATGAGCTGCCTGCCTGCTTACTGCATATGCTCAGTTAGCATCCTCCACACTTACAGAGCTCCAGGCCCAGCTCACTAAAACGATTCTGCCCATATTCAGGGTGGATCTTCCAACCTCAATTAACAACCAAGAAAACACTCAGCAGACATGCCCTCAGGCCAACTGATCTAGCTAATTCCTCACTGATGCTTCCTCCCCTCCCCTCCCCTCCCCCGTGACTCTAGTTCACGTCAAACTGGTAATAAAAACTGACCAGCAAACCTGTATTGTTCATAATTGTACCGAATTTAAATACAAAGCATACCTATATGCCCAGATCCTGTATCTCAACAGCAATTACAACCAAAAGGACTGGGGCTCCCTAAAGAATGAATTGAAGGCAGGATATCTGAAAGGAGTCCCAGAGAGGAACCAGTATTGATAATGTAGCAGAATCAGGAAGTCTAGAACCAGACCAATGACTCCCTGCCATGATCATTTGCAAGAAAACCCGTTTGGGTATGTAGAGATATAATACAGACCTTATTTTAATTTAGAAGTTGTGAACATTTGGTGAAATACTGTCATTGTTTTGTGAAATAAAGAGACACAAGAGAGCTAATGATTGAAGGACTTAGTTTAGTGTTTCAAAATACTTTTCAGAAAATGAAATGTTGCATTTAGTTTGTGCATATGCATTTGCTTCAGCAAGGATATATGGAATGCCCATGGACTATTCCTGTCATAGGAAGAGTAAGAAGAGGGAAGAAACAAACACAGTAGCCAGCATCAAATTAAATGGAGAGAAACTTGAAGCATTTCCTCTAAACTTGGGGACAAGGCAAATATGCCCACTTTCGCCATATCTCTTCAACATATTACTTGAAGTTCTTGCTACAGCAATAAGACAACTAAAGGAGATCAAGAGGATACAAATTGGAAACGAAGAAGTCAAATTATCCCTATTTGTAGACAATATGATAGTATACATAAGCAACCCCAAAAATTCCACCAGAGAACTCTTACAGCTTATAAACACCTTCAGCAAGGTGGCTGGATACTAAATTAATTCAAAAAAATCAGAAGCCTTTCTTTATACAACAAACAAATGGGCTGAGAAAGAAGTTAGGGAAACAACACCTTTCACAATTGCCACAAACAATATAAAATAGCTGTGGGTAACTCTAACCAAGCAAGTGAAATGTATGACAAGAACTTCAAGTCCTTGAAGAAAGAAATTGAAAAAGGACATTAGAAGATGGAAAGATCTCCCATGCTCATGGATAGGTAGGATCAACATAATAAAAATGGCCATCCTGCCAAAAGCAATATACAGATTCAATGCAATTCCTATTAAAATACCAACACAATTATTTATAGACCTGGAAAAAGCAATTCTCAACTTCATATGGAACAACAAAAAGCCCAGAATAGCTAAATCAATCCTGTACAATAAAAAAACATCTGGAGGTATCACTATCCCAGATTTCAAGCTAAACTACAGAGCAATAGTAGTAAAAACAGCATGGTATTGGTATAGAAACAGACCAGTGGATCAATGGAATTTAATTGAAGACCCAGAAATAGACCCACACACTTATGGTCACTTAATTTTTGACAAAGAAGCCAATGAAAAAAAGGAAAGCATCTTCAACAAATGGTGCTGGTCTAACTGGATGTCAACATGTAAAGGAATGAAATTAGAAAGAAACAATAAAGTATATCTGTTCCGATGTGATTTTGACCAGAATGAATGAGACTATTTGCCTGGGACTGTATGGGAAGCCAAATCCAAAGACATCACTTGGGGTCGTAGGTGTTGAAGCCATTTGTCACTTAAATGAGATTAAATTGTATTTACTTTCTTGAAGAAAAAAAGAAAGAAAAGCTGACTGGGTAAAAGCTGTGACACTGTGACACACTGCAGCTTCCACTGTGAGATGTTGTTTGTTTGTTTGTTGTTTTTCTTTTGGGAAAGGTTACAAGGGCAGAAGGCAAATATGAACGGACAGGGAGATGAGTGGCATTGGGGCTCAATATGTGAAATTCATAAAGAATCAACAGAAAGTTTTTTGGGTTCTGTGTTTGTTTGTTTTGGGGTTTTTTTTGGGGGGGTTGTTTATTTATTTATTTTTTTGTTTGTTTTTTGAGACAGGGTTTCACTGTTTAGCCTTAGCTGTCCTGGAACTAGCTCTGTAGACCAGGCTGACCTTGAACTCACAGAGATCCACAGGCCTCTGCATGCACCACTATGCCTGGTTCAATAAAAGCTTCTTTTAAAAAAAATGGATTGAAGCCGGGCGGTGGTGGCGCACGCCTTTAATCCCAGCACTTGGGAGGCAGAGGCAGGCGGATCTTTGTGAGTTCGAGGCCAGCCTGGTCTACAAAGCGAGTCCAGGACAGCCAGAGATATTCAGAGAAACCCTGTCTCGAAAAACCAAAAAAAAAAAAAAAGGATTGAAGGACAAATCAACTCTTATTGAACCTCAGGATCCTGGTGTGTCCCTCCTGTGCTTGACCTATGTGAAAAACAAAGGTAAGACAGAGTCCTGCCTGCTCAGGAGCTGTGAGCTCTCATGCTCGCTGTATTATTCACCTTGTTGTTGAGACCAAATGCCTGACATTATGAAAGAAATGTCAGTAAGGAAGCAACGGAAAGGAGGAATAGTTTACATTGGCTCCTGGTCTGAGGGTACAACCTGTAGAGAGATGCGAAGTGCCGCGCCCTAAAGATGGCGCTGGTCTCCGCCTTCCACCAGCCCGACGGTGAGTGCTCTTTATGATAATAAGTTCATATTTGGCAAAGACCGCTGATCTGGCTTGCTTCCGCATACGTAGACCTCTAAGATAGCACCACTTGGCTTTACTTGACTGGCTGTTTAATCAGTATTTAGCCTGTGGGTTGGGTCTGCCCCTTTATTCGGAAGACTGTTTTCAAGGGACCTGAATAAACTGCTGGAGAAGAGTTTTATGAGTTGCGTCATTCCTTGCTGGACAAGGGGGGACGCGACAACAACCCATCATTATCATGGTGAGAAGGCACCATAGTGGGAACAGCTTGAGCCTGTGGTCCCAGCAGTGTGAGGCTGCTCACTCACATCTCCACAAACCAGGAGGCAATGAGGGACGGAAGCAGAGTTGAGCAGTAAATCCCAAAACTCACTTCCTGCAGCTTGAATCTACCTCCCAAAGATCGTACAGTGTCCTAAAATGGCGCCACCAGCTGGGGACAAAATGTTCAAACACATGAGCCTGTGAGAGACATTTTACATCCAGGCTCCCATAGAACCCCCCTGGGAAAGCAGGCCAATAAACAACCATGATCTCTATATGCCTTATGAGGGGCCAGAGACTCGGGAGTCTGGGATCTTTGCAGCCTCAGCTTGGTCATAACAAGGAAGACCATTTTTTTTAGATAATTAAGGCTAGCTGCCAGTCCAGGCAAGCCTCCTGTCCCCCAATGCAAGGATCACCCAAACGGCATGTTTGTAGGTGTGTGACATAACTCTGCAAGAGATTCCTTCCAGGACCCCCCTAAAAACACATAGGTCTGTAGATGCTCAGATACTTCTTATTAAAGCATGGTGTTTACATATAACCTATACACATGACCCTGTAAAATATTCCATTGTTGGGGAAGGTCTGATACATTGCTTCTGATAGGTTAATTTCAGTGCTGAGATCTGGTTACCACCCCTTCTTAGGCATTCTCTTGATTGGTTAATAAAAGTAGCTGATGGCCAATTAGCTGGGCAGAAAGAGTATAGAAAGGTGGAACTTCCTGAGATGGAAACAGGAACCCTGTGTTTTACACAGAGGAATTTCTTTTTCCGCCTGGAGACATAGAAGCAGAAAGATGTGTTTGAGAACTCTGGAAGGTAATAACAGGCCACATGGTGGATTGGGATTAGGTGGTCCAGGTTAATTTAGATTAGCTCATTGAGAGTCTGTCCAGATAAGGACTAAGCATTGAAACATTAAAATGTCTTGGTGTATTTAATTATTGGGGAAAGGATTGAGGCAGTTTATAGGCTGCCACTCCAAGCAATCCAGGTCCATCGGCCTCCCACCGAACCTCAGCAAATCTCCTGCCAAGCCACTGGCAATTCTACGGGCCTAATATAAAAACTTACCATTATTAATGAGAATATTAGTTAACAGAGTTTAGGTTGCAGGTGGTGAAGGCCACCCTTGATCCAGGGCTTTTTCCCCAGGACAAGTCAAGTTGCCAGTTAAGGCGGGCCAGGCTACTAGCTGATATCCCACCAGGCTGCCAGCTGCTCCGCCGGCCTAATCTTACAGTTTATAGTTATTAATAAATACAATTGATAATTAAATTGCAGTTCATTCCATCTCTAAGTTACCTACATTACTTAGCACAATGTAAGTGCTCTGTGAATTGTTATATTGTGTTGCTTAGGTACTGTTACTAAAGCTCCTCTTTTTCCTAATATTTGGAGGTCATCATTGATTGACACCATAGATACAAAACTCATGGATCAAAATGGCTCACAGCAGTTTATTTCCATAGGGAAGACTGAGCAGAGAGATCACAGGAGAATGTGGATTTGGGATCAACAGACCCAAACACAAATCCTTATAGGTAGCCTAGACAAGGTGTTTAACCTCCATCCCCTTGGCTTCCATGATGATGAGCTAGGGATAATGTTACTGTCCCTCACATGTAGTCATTTTAAGGGTCAAGTGAAACTAGGCATGCCAAATGTTTCAGCAAAGTGCCTGTACATCCATCCAGCTCCAGTCACGGCCAGTTAATACAGCCTCTAGGTATGTGCCTCTCAAACAGACCTAGGCCAGAGAGATGACTCAGTTGGTTGAGTGTTTGCTGTGCAAGCAAACTGAGTTAGGCCAGCCATTAAGCCCACCCACTAAGAGATATCCAAGGCCAGTGAGAGGCTCAGTCTCAAAAATCAAGGTGAAGGCACCTAAGGGATGATAGCTGACATCATCCACTGGCCTCCACATGCATGTATAAACACGGACATACACACACAGAAACAGGATCCTCTGGAGATCCCTGTCAGCAGTGTCTTGTTTTAAATACTCATCAATACCAAGAGGGACAGAAGGAAAAATGACTCTCCAAATGACAACAGTCTGAAATTTCAGTTTTTCCTGGTTTTCTCACTTGTTACACGTTTGTCCAACAACAACAAAAATGCTATACACTGCCTCAAACAGGGGGGGGGGGTGCGTGCAGGTGTCGGGGAGAGCAAGGCTTAGAGAGAGGACAAAGCAGCCATTTCTGTGAAGTCCTTACCTCAAATGCAGCACAGGATTTGATGGGATAGAGGAAAATGTTGGTGACAATGTGGGGCCCAAGGTCCCCATTCAGGATACCTGGAGCTTTCTCTGGAGGGGTCTGCTGGATGCTGCTGGCTTCTCCCAGAGATGGACGCAAGTCCACGGTATTTGCAGCAGGAGAGGAGTCTTCGCAAACTGCAGGGTCTGTGTAGGAACCTTCCTGAGGTGAGTGACAGTCACTCTTTGAGGCTAAGGCGTCACTGGTGCTGGCTTGAAGAACGGGCTGGCCACCGGCTGAGCGAAGGCACATAGTGCTCATGAACCTGAGAAAGGCCTGTGCATCTTCTAGCGTGGACATGTACCCAAAGGAAATCCTCACAGAGCCTGTGGGCCGGCCGTCTATGATGTCTACATCATCTCCACACACATGACCAGCCTAGAATTAGCCAGACAAGTCAGCCAGGGGAGCGTGTGCTTCATGGATAAATTGGGAAATTATTGCAAAAAAAAAATGAATTTTACTTATTTTTAAACCCAGAAAGACAGAATTGTTAGGTATTTGAGAAACCATTCCTGCTTTGCAGACCCAGAGACACACTGCCCAGGCCTCCATTTAATCAATCAGCTGTCATTGGAACTGATGCCAATCTCAAGGACCTTTTAGAGATCAACAGCAATGCTTAACAGAGAACATCTCCCCAGAGGGCTCAGCAGACAGACTAAAGTTTCAGAAGCACCAAGGGCTGTATCTACTTCACAGTCTTCCCAGGGTGAGGCAGAACACCTATGGGCCACCCCAGCAGACTCTCTCAGTATCAAAGGGAGCCTGGCATCCCTGACAGCAGCCCCTTGGAGAGAAGAAAGGCCGAAAACACAGTACCAGCCCATGGCCCCTTGAAGACCCAGGTCAGCTCAAGTGTCCCCTTCCAGGATGGGGAAGGCAGGAGGCACTCCATCTCCAAGCCCAGCTGCCTGGCGTTGGTCATGGGCAGTATGTCCTTTAGATGCTCAGGACACCTTCCTACTCTGGGCCAGTCACCCACAGAGATGTGATATAGCCTTCCATCACCATTCAAATCCATGGCCAGAGCTTCAAGCAGCTGAGTTATGAGCATCTCACCCACCTTCTCTCATTTTCTCCATCTCCCCTTTCTTCCTTCCTCTCCCCATCCCCCACCCCATCTCTTCCTTTCTCTCTCAGATGATGTTTTTTCTCATTTTGATTAGTTCTTTGAGAATTCTGTGCAATATATTTTGCCCATAATCATGCCCCTCCCCCAACTCCTCTCATATCTACTCCCCTCTTCTCCACCCAACCAAATTTGTGTTCCCTTTTTTTTCAAACATATATATATATATATACACACACACTATATATACATATATATATATATATATATATATATGTTCATTGGTGATTTGCCTACATGTATGTCTCTGTGAGGGTGTCAGATCTTGGAGTTACAGATAGTTGTGAACTGCCATGTAGGTGCTGGGATTTGAACCCAGGCCCTCTGGAAGAGTCACCAGTGCTTTGAACTGCTGAGCAATCTCTCCAGCCACTGTGTCCCCTTTTCATAAACCGTTAACAAGTACAGTTTGTGCTGCCTGTATATTCTTTGATAGGGGACGCTCCACTGCAGCATGTTCAACCTCCAGGGGTCTCATCCCTTAGTAGATCCATTCTCTTCTTTAAAATAAAATCTAGTTCACGGCTAGAGAGATGGTTCAGTGATTAAAGATACTTGCCACATGGTCCTGGTGACCTAAGTTTGAACCCTGGAACCTATGTAAAGGTTGAAGGAAAGAACTAACTCTAAAATGTTCTCTAACCTCCACACGTGCAATGTGCCACATGTGTCCACATATATATCATCTATACACATGCTATGATAATAATAATGGTAATAACAATAGTTAATTAGGATCTAGCACATGCATATTCAGTGGCAAGAAAAAGAAACTCAAATTAGCAACTATTTCAAAATGCATAAGGCTTTTTGTCACTTGCTACGGTTTGAAACTGGGATGCCCCCCTAAGTTCATGTTTGACACCTGCCCCACCCCCATCTGGTGGCATTATTTTGGGAAGCTGTGGAAACAATGAGGTGGGACCCAGCTTCAGGAAGCAGGCCACTGCGGCAGGCGTTTGGAGTTCTTTCTTGTTACACACTTTCTTCTCCCCTGTCGGTTACAAAGTGAGCATCTCTCTTCTGCCACACTCCCACTGTCATGATGACAGGGCCAAGCACTGGTATCAAGTGACCATGGGCTGAACCCCCTGAAATCATGAGCAAAGCAAGTAGCTCCTCCCAGCTGAATCATTTACATTAGATTTTTTTTTCTGTCACAATAATGAGAAACCATTCTTGTGAAACAGTTCAAAACAGGCCATATGTTTCCAGAGTGAAAAACCTCCACCCCAGGAGAAACAGGGAGGGTGAGGATCCTGGGAGACAAAACTCCTGGAGCCATGGAAATGTTCCACCCACTCCCAGAGTGGAGGAAGGCTAAATATCCTTGTGAGACTGTACCCAGTGAGGAGAGATCTGGGCGAGGGTATGTAGCTGAATGTCCCCATCTAAGAGCCCTTCTCGGATACATTTTTAACCTCAGACCAGCGAGACAATTCATTGGGTAAAGGTACTTGGCACCAAGCCTGAAAACCTACCAGGACCCACATGGTAGAAGGAGATAACTAACCCCAGCAAGCTGTCCTCTGAGGTCTACATATATGCTATAGCACACGGGCATACACACACATACATAAATAATGAAACTTTAAAAATCGCTGTCAAAGTGAAAAACGAATCAGAACATATTGCCTCAGAGCTAATGACTTCAAGTGCTTTCTGTTTTTTCAGCCCCTTTTCCTTTCAGTCCATCCGCAGAGTAGGCCTTGTAAGAAGCAGCCTCCGTCAGTCTCAACCAGCAGCCACCATACAGCAAGGGCACAGCCTTGCTGACTGCGGTCTGTGTGGGCTACAGGGTCTTGTACTGACCTGAAAATTTCTCTTAACCATCTCTTCACTTAGCCCCAGGTGCCTCTGGCAGGCCCCCAAGTTACAGAAGCAGCCAGTCCTCAGATGGATGTTGTATAGGCTGGCCATTTTGTCTACCTGGGGATAAAGGTGACATGGAATCAGTGTCAGAAATGTCTAGCATAACTGTGATTGCCTGGAACAGAGTTCTGGAACAGCACTGAACCTCTCATTGCTAACAAGAAGATGCTGGGTGATGTGAGTCTGAATGCTTGCTCTAAAATTCATGGCTATTATGTTGCAGGTATAAAATGCCCCCCCAAGGGCTCACGTGCTTGAACACTTGGTCTCCAGCTGTTGGTACTGTTCTGGGAAATTGTGGGACCTTTGGTAGGTGGGGACTCACTGGACAAAGTGGGCCACTAACCTGTGGCCTTCAGAGTTATAATCCCGCCCTTCCTCTCTCTGCTGAATGGTGAGGATGCAAGGCGCCTATTACATTACATACCCCAGTCACCTTGGAGCTGTCATCCTCCATTCCCTCATCTCAGTGATGGACCAAATCCCTTAATCTGTGAGAATAATCACCATCCCTGAAGTGGCTTTAGCCCAGTATTTTATCACCATGATGAAAAAGGTAACCGATATAAAGATCTATGGGTTTATTCGACATTTTATAAAATGTCCTAGAAATTGGAGTTTATCCGACTGAATTACAGAAGTGCACTTGAAAAGATATAAGATCCAGACCAAGGTCTAAGTTAAGAGCCCATATATTTCCAGTGAGCCTCAGAATAACAGTGAGTGGGGTTGGGGCCACAGTGAGCTCCCTCACATTGGCCACCACAGGCTCTCACCACAGAGGAGGCCCCAGTGAGGTGCTGTTCTGGCCAGCACCAGCTTGGCTCTCAGCCTGTGTCACAAGCATCATGTTGTCTGGCATCTCTGTCCATTTTCTGATTTCTCCAATTTGGGATTAAATCGGGATTGCTGCTCAGTCCAAGTATTATGACTCTATGTTGCCCCCTGGAGGCTATAACCAGTACTGACTGGTCCAAAACTCCTGGCTCAAAAGACTCTCCAGCCTCAGCCTCCAGAGTTGGATCCCGCCACAGTGCCTAGCTAAAATAGACTTTGCTTGAAGTATAAAAAGACCCACATGTTCTGGGACACTCAGGGGCAATAATTAGCGTCTTCCAACTTTAGCTGAGTCAGTTCCAACTCTAGGCCTTCCCAACATACAAACCACAATTTCCATCTTTCCCCATTGGGGGGAAAAATCTATACAGAGGGAACGTGGCAGAAACCACTTTTAACCAGCCCACAAATCCTTTGAGGTCATCATCAAATTCCAAAGCGAGGGCAGAAACAAGGGCTTGGTGACTTATTGATGTAACTCATTTTTTTCAAAAAGCAAAAGGAGGTGGCTCTGGGCTCCACCTCATGCCAACAAATGATGCTGTGGTGTGGTCTGGCGTCGCCTGAAGTGACCTCAGCTGTGGTGTTCCACTTTCCTATCTGTTTTAGGCGCCTTTCCTTTGAGGCAAGTTGTCATCTGCTTCCTGCCCCTTTCTCCCTAGTTAAATAAAGAATTAGGCTAAAAACACACACAGCCAAGCTTGAGCAGAACTGGGTACCAAGGAGAGACATAAAGCCCCTGGGCTGGGCACCGTGGATGTGTTAATGCCTACACTTGAGACGTGGAGGCAAAAAGATCAAGAGTTCAAGGTCACTCAAGGCTAAATAGTGAGTCCTACACCAACGTTGGCTACCTGAGACTATAAACAAACAAACACCTCTGAGTGAGGCTGTCCCACGGAGCCTGGGCTTTCTCAGCTCTCTTGGGGACTTTGAAGAAAATTTCAAGGGTCAGAAAGGCTTCCAAGTTTAGGCAAGAATACTTCTGGTATAAAAGGGCCAGTCGGAAGAATATAGGAAAACCTGGACCTGATTTGAACCAGTCGTAGTGGCTAACATCTGCAATTCCAGCACTTGGGAGGTAGAGATAGGAGAAATACTATGAGTGTAAGATTAGCCTGAGCTAGAGTGAGACCCTCCCCCCAAAAAAATAAAAATAAAGAATCAAAATTCCACCTGGGAGTAGCCAATGATGTTCCCACCATCATCCAGCACATTAAAATTGATGATTGGACCCTGGACATCGGGGCTGCTGAATTCGGAATCGCTGTAAATCCGCACCACAGGGGCTCCATTGGGGTAGTGGAGGGACGATAGGGCAGAGTGGGTGTACTGAGCCAGGGCGAAGGTGTGCTGCTGTATGTTCTCCATGCCGCCTTGGGACAAGAACACAGGGAGGGAGACAAGGCCTTAGTCACGGGCTTCACACACAAGCCTCTCACTCTGTCTAATACATGTTTATTATAACTGGTCAACTGAGACTCCCAATTAATGACTTTAAATATAGCTGTCCTTATGACAAACTTGATGTATTTTTAATATTTTGTTTTATGTTTTACACCATGTGTATAGATAGCACCAGTGGAGGCCAGAAGAGGGAGTCTGATTCCCTGGACAGGAGTTATAAACAGTTTTGAGCTGCCATGTGGGTGCTGGTGTTGAACTTGGGTCCTCTGGAAGAGCAGTCAGTGATCTTAACCACTGAACCATCTCTTCAGTCCCAAAGTTACCATTTAAAAAGCTTGCCTTTGTGCTTTCAATGGAATATTTTGGGACGAATTCTTGTTACAGTCTTTTAAATATATAATGACATACATTGTATATGTGCATAGATCTATTCATATACATATGTATTTATAGTTATATACATATAGTTACTTAGACATTCAGTTATTTAGACCTTTTGTTAGCTAGTAGCAAAAAAGTATATAATACTTTTAATCATTTTTTGCCCTTAATGGTTAAATTATTTTTTGTTCTTAATGGTTAAATTGTTTTAGCATAATCCTAACAATTAAGGCTACCTGCTGCCAAATGAACGAAAACATGCTAAGCAAAGTGAATTAAAAAAAAGTGTATTATTGTGCCTCTTATATTTAAAAATGTGTCTGCAGTAGGAAAATTCATACAGATAGAAAGTAGATTTGGAGTCCTCAGGAACGGCAGAGAAGGGAATGAGGAGCTGCTGTTTAATGAAAAGAGCTTCAGTTTGAGATGATAAAAAATGTTTCGGCTATGACCAGTGGCGATCAAGATATGAGGGGAGCAACGGGATCGCCCACTGAGTAAACACACTTGCTTAGCACACACAAGCTTGCTGATCCGGATTTGATGTCATGTAAAAAGCCAGATGCAGTGGCATGAGTCTGTAATCCCAGCACTGCTCCTGTGTGACTGGACAATCTACAGAAGGCTGCAGGCTAGCTGGTCTGAGGGACACAGCACAGCAGCAGAAAGGGTATGACAGAGCCTGCCCCAGACCAGGGAGAAAGAGACAACATATTCCTGAAACTGAAACTTTCCCTCTTACACACACACACACACACACACACACGTGAATGTGGGGCTTGAGATGACTCAGCTGTTAAGAGCCCATTCTGCTCTTCCAGAGAACCCAGGTGGGGTTCCAGCACCCACATGGTGGCTCACAACCATCTGTGACTCCTGTTTCTGGGGGAATCCGATGCCCTTTTCTGGGCTCCATGGGCAGCAAGCATGAGGTGGTGCATGTGCATATGTGTAGACAAACACTCATACACATAAAATAAAAATAAATAAATATTTTTCTGTAAAAATATAAACTTTATGTTCTGTTTGTTTTGCTTCAATTTTGCATTGAAAGGAAAGTACAATTTAATGGGAAAATCATGGTTTGCCAAATTGTGGACTGGTATTGCCAACCCTAGCCCTGTGAGGTCCTGACTCCGGGGTTAAGGTATCTTTGTGAAGTGTTGCTCTTGTAATACCTGTCTTTATTATCTTCTCTGTCCCTTAGTCCTGAGTGTCACTCACTCACCTCCCTTCGTTTCCATCAGGGCAGAGCTTCCTTCCAGGGATCCCAAACACCCAATGACAAGAATGAAAGAGGAAGAGCTGCCTAGCCACTAAGTCACAGACGTGGTACACACACACACACACACACGCACATTCGTGCATACGCACACACACACACAGCCATACCACTTAGTTCTAGAAGCTCTGAAAAGAATTCCCAAGAACATACCACCAAGGTGATGCCTGGCTCATCAGACGTAATCTACTCCAGTCACCACGTAACTTCATGCCCATCCCCACAGGCAGAGGAATGACATCTGCTGTGTCTCAGACCCTAGAGCTCTTGTCAGGAAAGAGTATGCATCATACAAAAGCTGGTGGAAGAAAGAGGAGCTGGGAGCTAGGAGTCAGGCATTAAAAAGACCTGGGTTTAAATCTTAGCTGTCCCAGGTATTAGCTTGCCAGACTGGGAAGACATTCAGTTTTTCTGAGCACGCACTGCATTGCGGGGCAATATGGTTTGTCAGCAGCTCCCTTGGGGGGCGGGGGGGGCGGCTGTAGAGAGAATCCAGGTGGTTGAGAGCTGATAAGATATCAGGATCTATAATACACCAGACTCAGGTCACAGGACCATGGTAGTAATAACTGTGGTAACACACAGTTATGGTTGTGCCTGGAAAAGCAAAAACCAACTGACCCAAGCCCTCCCAAGCACACTCAGAGTAGTTCTGGAGACACTTAGAATCAGATTTCACTGTGAGTAGACAGACTCTAGCTACCTAGCACATGCAACTCATTTCCACGGACCTTCGCTCCTTCCCCAGCACTACCCCTATATGTGGGACCTTGTAAGGACAGAGCAACAAAAGCTAAGTCCACTGGAGTAAACGTGTCCACTGACCTGTGAGCTGCTCCAGCACATCAAATCCATGTTTCAACGCTATTACATCAAGGTAAGAGATGGTACCATCCTCGAACCTGTAGGGAACCAGGTGTCAAGCCTTGGCCAACACAACCGACATGCATTCTGTGCTAGGTGAGGACAGTTGGACGTAGGCTGTTGATAGCTCCCTTCTAGGACCTTATAAAACTGGCTGTCCCCACTATGGGAGGACTTCTGCATGCCAAAACCCACCCGGCTGTCTCTGGTCCTAACCAGCTCTAGAGCCTTTCAAACTGCTTCAGACTTCTTTGGGGTGGGCTGCAGTAGTGACAGAGGGCACTAAAAGACGGTCACTACCTTGAAACATGAATGAGATATGCTTTGGGTATCTCAAGTCTCAAGAGGAATTTGGTCAAAACTGGCCACAAACTCCTGAAATACCGCACTCTGACCACAAGAGGGCACCATGCACTGGTCATCATATCAAGAGGCTCCCACTGAGTCCCTGAGAGTCTCCTTTGTCAAGGAGGCTCTAGTTCCAAAATGTATGGAAGCACGAGTTTGTGTTAAATGTGAAGATCTCGTTAATACCGAAGATGGGAAATTTCCTTATTGTCAAAATGTTCGCTGTGTTTACATTTCATAACCATTCACTTCATCAATATTTTCATTAACTCATCGCTGAAGGAAGGTCACTGTGGCTCAGGCACTGTTCCAGGTGCTGAGCACATAGCAGTGAAAGGGCAGGCTCCTTTCCCACAGCATCATGGTCTATAAAACAGGGAACAAGGCTCAGCACACGCAGGCAGAGACAACAAGCAGCCATCACACCAACGCAGGAAAGTGCAAATGCAGAGAAGGTACGGCCAGGCTGAGTCCTCTCTAATGATGGCTCGAGTGGGGCTAAATGTAAGTCAGTGGAGGAGAGGAGTCAAGCTGACAGTTTCCAGAGGAAATGGCAGTCTACAGAGAAAGGGAACCTGCACAGTCCTTCGCAGAAGTCCAGCACACCACCAGCAGTGGCAGGACAGTGGGACAGTGGCAGAAGATTGTCAGAAAACAGATATGACATGTAGCACAGAAATGCTGGATGACTCTAATGTGACTTTAGCAAAACCCAAGTGACCAGGATGGGGACAGAAGGGTCAAAAGTTCTAGGTCATTCTCAGCTGCAGAGCAATGTGGAGGCTAAGCTGGGTTTTGTGATCCAGTCTCAAAATAAAAGGAGACATGTGACCACTGGTGAAGGGCAGTCTCCAAGGGTAAGACTGTCACAAACATCGAGATAAAGGGTGGCAGGAAACAGCAGCCATGTACCTACCGTCTGTAAGATCCAGAAGATCTTACATGATTTAGCACAACATGCCCCTCATTTCCACGGACATTGTCTCCTTCACCAGCACTATACCTATATCTGGGGTCTTGGTTCATTTGCCCTTCATGCCTGTGTATGGAGCTTTTGGGCTTGCAGAGAAGACAGGCTTAAAAAGGCAAGCATTAGAATCTGCTCTGTGGGCATCCAGTACGCTCTTGCCAAAAGGACTCCATCTGAATCTAAGGAATGTGGTCTGATCCAGCCTAGCCCTGAGATCCAGCCCGCTAGAGATGCTCCATTTCTCCTGGCCTTCAGGTCCCCTAATGAGCAACACTAAATCATAGTGTGTCTTTGCCCTGTCTTCTTTAATTTACATTGTGTGATGCTTTAAGTAAGAATGGCCCCCAGAGGCACATATGTTTGAATGCTTGATCACCAGTTTGTGGAACTGGGATCAAGGATTGGGAGGCCTGTGGCCTTTTAGAGGAGGTGTGTCACTGGAGGTGGGCTTTAAGGTTTCAAAAGCCAGGCCTAGTCTCATTTCCTTTCTGCTGAGTGCCGCTTGCCTGCTTGCCTGCTGCCATGCTTCCTGCTGTAATGATCATGAACTAACCCTCTGAAACTGTAAGCACGTCCTCAACTAAATGCTTTCTTCTATGAACTGCCCTGGTCATGGTGTCCCTTCACAACAACAGAACAGTAACTAAGACACATATCACAAAAGCTATTTTTTCTCATTTAGTTATCCTAAATAATAAACTACTACACTTGGGTTCAAAAGTTTTACATTAGCATTCCTAGTTTAGGAGTAAGAGGAGTCTGTTAGCAGGCTTTCTTGTTTTCAGAGTGGTTTTATTTTGTTTTGTTTGCTCTTTTGAGACAGGGTTTCCAATAGCCCTCGCTGGCCTCAAATTCTCTGTGTAGCTAAGGATGAACTTGAGCGGAAATCTTCCTGCCTCCACCTGTTGGGGTGACCTTTTTATGCACTGTGTAAAGATTGTCTTCGTGTTATTCAAATGTTGATTTCTGTATCAGCAGAGATCTGATTACAGGCCCAGAATTTGATATTGTTATTCTTTGGCTGCATTATATTTTGTAAACAGTCCCTCTAACGCCTTCTGATTGGTTTAGTGAAGAGCTATATGGTCAATAGCTAAGGCAAGAGAGGTAAGGCTTCCCTCCGGGCAGAGATAAGAACTATGGAAAAGAATCAGGCTCAGGAAGAGTCGCCAGCCAGACACAGAGGAAGAAACAGGTGCCAGGACTAAGACTGAAACGTAGCAATACACATGGCAGAATGTAGATTAATATAAATGGGTTAATTTAAATTAAAAGCTAGTTGGAGAACAAGCTAAGGGCAAGCTTATATAATGAATAAAAAGTCTCCATGTCATTACTGGGGAGCTGGCGGTCCGAAGAAAAGTCCCATTTTATCTACCTCCCAAGGGCTAGGATAACAACAGTGTGATGCCACACAGGCTCCCGATCCTATATTAGAATATACACGCTGGAGAAGTCCTAAATGGAAGATATTGCCAACAGTCTCCTAGCATGTTCTGATGCGTATTTGTTTACATAAAAAGAACATAATGTTCAGAGGGGTCAAGTTATATGTAGCCACGCCTGTGGTGTAGAGAACTAGTCCATATCCCCGTGGCGTAGTGACAAGTCATATGACAAACCCTGACTTTATCACCAGGGTGAGACCCTGGGGGGGTGTTGAGGGGTGAAGCTGAGCCTCCTTCCCCTCAGGCCTTCTCACGCACCAAGTGAGTAACAAGTTCCCTGGAGTCCCCTGAGTCAGTGGCCATTTCGATCTCACACACGTTCAACATTCTGGGTCCCACCTTTCCCCATAGGAAAAGCCCTCAATAAGAGCCACACAGCCCACCCCTGTAGCCTGAGGAAAAGGCCTCAGACATGGAAGGCAGGTAGCAGGTTGCCCTCGGTGTTTTTGGTAACCACTCAGCCTGGCTCACAGAGGTTGTTGCCACCAACACTGCTCCCCAGGTTTGGGCTTTGGGTTTAGTTAATTCTTGCTGAGGAGCTAAACAGAACTCACTCTAGCCTCTGGGAAAGTGGCTTTGCTGTGAACTGGGTTTCTGAGTAGGGTCTTTTAGGATCACTGCCTGGTCACTCTCATTTCTCACCAGTGCTCATAGGACAAAGCCCGGCATCCACTGCTCTTACGGTCCTGCTGGCTTTTCACTCCTTCTTGCAGCCCCTAACCTGCCGATCTGTTCCTCCACCCCAGTGAAGAAGTGATACACAGGAAGGAGTTCACAGAGACACCCATACATAGCACACCACAGCTGATCTCTGCCTTCCGGATCCAAGCCCCACCCCAGGCTGTCCTACTGGTGACATCAAACTCCCTTGACCTGTGTTCCAGACCTGGGTTCCTCTTGCACAATCTTATAGGTCACAGGTAGCAGCCTGCCTTAGTGAAGGGCACAGATCACCTCAGGACAACGTTACCTTTCTGTCACCGATGCCCTCGGGATGTAAAAGTCCTCTCCTGCAAGGTAGGCAGCTGCGGTCCCTCCTCCAAAGTAGCCTTTCCTCAGCAGAGGAGCCACATGCTTATTGACTAGCAGAGCACCCAGGCCTGTGGGAAGCCCAAAGATCTTATAGAAGGAGATGGGGACAAAGTCCGCCTGGTGAGCTGACAGGTCCAAGGGGGAGGTGGTAACGTAGGAGGCTGCGTCTAGCAGCACAAACCACTTCCCAGGCACACTCACAGGGCTCCTCCGCCCAGACTTGACCTCTTCTATCCATGACAGTGGGTATCTGGTGCCTGAAAAGTTACTCTGAGCTGGGTAACAAAAGAGGTGTGGGAGCTGACTGTCAGGGTCACGGGCTCCAGCACCCTTCTCCTCCACTGACCACATGTCCTCTGGCTTGACTGGGGTAGACGTGACATTCATGGCTGCAGCCACCGTCCTCATTCCCACCACGGAGGTGTGGTTGTCAGTAAGGTAACAGAAGTAACTCCCACTGTTCTCTGGGGCCCGGGACACCCACGGAAATGCCTCAGCCACTAGCCTGAGAGCAGCTGTGCTCCCGGCTGTGAAGATCACACTGTAGTCGTCTGGGGTGGTGTGGAAGTGAGTCAGGATCCTGGAAAGAAGCACAGGGGGTCAGCTGGGTCTCTGCTCCATGCTGAAGGTCTCCAAGTTCTTTTAGGTCTGCTCAGTAGGGCATCTCTACCTTCCAGGGGCACTTAGCCACTGTTGCGTAAGGAAAGGCAGAGGAAGTCAAACATTGCAGGCTGCCCTTGAACTTTCTATGTAGCCAAGGGTAACCTTGAATTCTTAAGAAGATCAAATTTAAATTTCTTGCCTCTGGAGTACCATCTGTTTGGACACAGCAGACATTAACGACATAGGATTGAGTTGAACCGTGCCAGGATTCAAGAGCCCTGGACTCAGTCCCCAGCATTTCATAAACCCAAGGTGGTGCTGTACCCTGTAATAATCCCAGAGTGCAGGAGATGGAGGTAGGAAATGGTGAATTCAATGGCATCCTCAGCAATCTAGTGAGTTCAGAGCCAGTCCAAGATACATGAGATCCTATCTCAAAAAAGAAAGAAGGAAAGGAAGGAAGGAAAGAAAGAAGAAAGGAAGGAAGGAAGGAAGGAAAGAAGAAAGGAAGGAAGGAAAGAAGAAAGAAAGAAAGAAGGAGGAAGGAAGGAAGAAGGAAGGAAGGAAGGAAAGAAGGAAGGAAGGAAGGAAGGAAGGAAGGAAGGAAGGAAGGAAGGAAGGAAATCTCCAGCATACATAGTAAGTTCCAGAGTGGCCTCAGGTACAGGACTAGACCTTCTTAATAAATAAATCATAATTTAGGGGGAAAAATCTATTAGGGGACTGGAAAGATGACTCAACATTTTAGGCATTTCTTGCTTCTGCAAAGGACCCGGGTTTGATTCCCAGTACCCACTTGGTAGCTCACAACCATCTGTAACTCCAGTTCCAAGGGTCCTGACACCCTCTCCTGGCCTCTGTGTGTGTGAGGCATGAACATGACACACATGTATAAATGTGGGCAAAACATTAACACATATCAAATAAAATAAATACGTTGGAAAAAATGTTTTAAATCTGTAACAACCTTAATATTATTTGAAAACACCTTCATCTTTGTACTGCCCCTACTCTATCACAATGATTTTTTAAAGATATTTATTTACTTGTTTATTATTTTCGTATGTGTCTGCCTCAGTATATACATGTGTACCATGTGTGTGCAGGTGCCCATGGAAAACAGAAGGCATCAAATCCCCCAGAACTCACTATAGACAGCTCTGAGCCACCTTGTGGGTGCTGGGAACCAAGCCTAGGTCCTCTGCAAGAGCAGTAAGCACTCTTAATCCTAAACCATCTCTCCAGCCGGTCACAGTGAATTTCAAATCAACAGCCTGGTTTACATTGCTTTTACTACTGGTGCCATGATCCAAAATTGATATTGTTTCATATTTTAAATAGTTTGAATTTTGTTGATTTAAGTAACCTACACTATGTGGAGGCTATTTATCAGAAACCAGTTATTATTCATGGAAAACAACTAAAGAGATCTCTTAAATGCCAAAACTAGTGAAAATAATGGGCAGTTTAGTGTAGTGGTGCACACCTCAATTCTAACACTTGGAAAGTGAAGGCAGGAGATCAGGAGTTCATGGCCTGCATTACTACAAGGAGAGTTAGAAGCAAGCTACAGATACCCTGTCTCAGAATGATAAGGGGATTATAAGTAAATGAAAATGCCTAATAAAATAATCTATGGGCAGAGGCAGGCTGATCTTTGCGAGTTCGAGGCCAGCCTGGTCTACAAAGTGAGTCCAGGACAGCCAGGGCTACACAGAGAAACCCTGTCTCGAAAAACCAAAAAAAAAAAAAAATCTATGAACAGGAAAACCAGAAAATGGTACTTCTTTCTGAAGACATAACTGGGAACCTGGGTCGCTCCTGTCAGCCCAGCACCCACTCAGAACCACAGTGTTGTATTTCTTGACCCATACCGTACTTACTCCTGCCCTCTGTCTTCTGACCTGCTGGTTGTTGTCATATGCGTGTTGCTTTTTAGTTGAGTTCTTTCCGAAACCCCCTCAGAAACTCCGTGGGATACAGGCCTCTACTGGGGAGTCTGTCTACCTATGTAGCCAACTTACGCAGGCTTCCCTGGGACTCACCTGTAGCGGACTTGCTCCACAGTGTCATGGGTGAGTTTGCTGGTAATGTTCTGGCTGTGAGGATTACCTGGCAGGTTACAGAGACAAAGCCTTAGAGTCATAATGTGGTCTCTCCCTGGGTTCCTTCAAAGCCTTCTCCCTCCGTTTCTCAAGAGCTGAAGACATAAAACACCCAAATGGTCCCACAATTCCACTCTTGGTACATACCCAAAAGGAATAAATACATATCTCCATACAGATTGCACAAATGTTCATACCAGCTCTATGCATAAAGTCAAATTCTAGAAATAGCAGAAATGGCCAGTGACTATGAACAGATAGGCAAAATACAGCAATCCCCATACAGTGGGCAACTATTTTGGCAATACAAAAGAACAAACTATTGGATGTGACATGAATGAACATCAAAAACATGCTAGGCTTTGTATAGTGCAGAAGGTACCACGCAGGCTGCTGGGAAGAAAATTTTGTCCACCACTGCAATAGTGGCATGACTACTATGAAGGCAACCAATTACTTTCTGATTGAGGCTATAGGAGGTAGTTCACATCTGGAACTGTCAAAAGCCCTAGTAGGGAAGTTGCTATTGTTATTCTGAAAAATAGACACAATGTTGTGGAGAAAATTTCTTGTGGATTGTATGGATGTGTCACCTGTCAATAAAAGCTGCTGGCAGGAAATAGAAGATGGGACATCTGGTAGAAAGATTGGATTCTGGGTTACGGTCCAGTGCAGGAAGATTCACCCCAGGACATGAAGGAGGACAGACACATGAAAGCTAAACAGAGGTAACCAGCCACGTGGCAGAATTTATATTAGAATATATGGGATATTAAGCTATGAGGAGTCAGAGAACATATAAAGCTTTGGCCTAGGCATTTGTAAATATAATAACACCTCAGAGTCATTACTTCTGGGAACAGGGGAATGGGTAGAAAAATACCTCACAACATAATATGTTTGTCAAACTGCCTTCTAAAAATTAATATTCATGCCCATAGATCAGATATTCTCTCAGCTTTGGTCAGGAAAGCTTCTTTTGCAGTGGGTGGCAATTACTGCCGTAACTTGTCAAAGTAGTGAGAACAAATGACTACTGAGTGCTCAGCCACAAATAGGACATCTATATCACCCCTGCAAGGCTCAGGAAACATCATGGAATGGGAACAGAAGGGATGTAAGCCAGAGGAAGAGTGTTGTAGGATGCTGTCTTCTAGGCATAAATGACATGTCCTTTGCTTCCTTGAACTTACAACATCTGTGATTACTAGTCACAAGATTGGGTCTATGGGCATCATGGTGAAGGATAGGGGCTCATAGGACTTAGCCATACCTGGAGACCTATATACAGTTGACAGTTGATGGGGGAAGAAGAGACATTTTCTTCAGTGAAGTAGCCACTGGTAAGTTGCCCCTGGTCCTGTAAATAACCTCTCAACCATTCTCCAGTAAGTAACACTAGTTAGACTCACTGGCTCACACCCTACTCCCAAAAGACATGGAACTTGAAGGTAACTAGTTGAAAAGAAGGGAATGTGGAGAAACAGGGAGGGGAGAGAAGATTGTGAGGGTGAATATAATCAGGATACTTTATATATTCTTTGAATGAGGGCTGGAGAGATGGCTCAACCATTAAAGGCTAGGCTCACAACCAAAAATATATTCTTTGATGAAAATGTCATAATGACATCCATTATTATGTATAATTAGTATACACTAATAAAAATTTTTTAATACACTAAGCAAAAAATTCCAGTCACAAGGAGCTGCATGCTGTATGGTTTCATTTATATGAAATCTCCACTGAGGCCAGTAGAGAGAGAAAGTGGTGAGTTAATGGGCTTAGCTATGAATGGTTGGGGAATCTCACAGAGAAATAAGAACATCTAACTGACTTATAGTGATGGTTGATTCACTCATGGAGAACACTTAAAAATTGCTGAAGGGGCTAGAGATTTGGTTCAGTGATTAAGAACACTGGCTGCTCTTCCAGAAGACCTCGGCTCAATTCCCAGCATCCAAATGGCAGCTCACAACCAGTGTAACTCAAGTTCTGGGGGACCTAACACCCTCTTCTGGTCTCCTCTGGCCTCTGAGTGCCCTGCACAAAAGTCGTGTATTGACATACATCCAGGTACAACATCCTTACACTTAAAATAATAAAACAATTAAAATCATTTAAAAAAAATCACTGAATTGCACAAATGATTTAGGTAGATGTTATAATGTATAAATTATAAAACAATAAAGCTGTTAAATAAGAAAACCACTCTGCTTATTTGTGAGACAAAATGGGACCTAAGGAGATGATTTGGGGACAGGAAATCAACACAGAGCCAGCCAGGCCAGCCCCAACACTTCCTCTGTAAACTCCCCTTGGGTGGCCAGGGAGTCTGTTCATTAGGTCCTCCAGTAACCATACAGAGCCACAGCTCTACTGAATTAAGTCCTCTGTTGGCTTGTCCTGCCATTCCCACCACCTGAGCCAGCTCTGTCACTGCAGAAACATATTGCCTGCCTGCTGCAAGCATTGAAGGGGGCCCAGAGTGAACAGTCCCTGTCACCTAGTTGCAATACTAAAGGCTCACACAATCTCACCTTTCCTTTCACTGACTTTGAGAAAAACTTTCCTCTTCTTTGTGTTGCCCTGAGTGTCCCCAAGTATCATCTTTTCCCGCAAAACCATTTGGACAGGAGCCCTGTGGTGATTTAAATATTAACTGTCCCTCATAGCCTCATGTGTTTAAAACTTGCTCCCTAGCTGGTGGTGCTGTTCGGGAAAGTTGCAGAACCATTAGGAAGCCAAGCCGATCTTTGCTGCAGGAAGTGAGTCAATGGGAGTGGGCCTTGGGGTGTCACAGCCCTGTCCTTTCCTTTTCTCTCTGCTTCTTGACTGCACCAGGGATGGGACCTGCTGCCCTTCTGCATCTACTTCCATGCCCTCCCTGCCATGATGACCTATAACCCTTTGAATTGTCAGCAAAAATAAACTTTTCCTCTTTTAAGATGCTTTTTGTCCAGTATTTGGTCAAACCAATTAAAAAGAAAAAAGAAAAAAAAAACGGTAACTAGTCCAAACACGGATTTCTGGAAAGGCCTGGTCAACAGGGCCAGGCACCCACATTCCCAGAGAAGGCTGAGTCATGCACACTGATGCGGGCTTGGCCGGTTTGTTTTATATTCTTCTTCCGTAACATCAAAGGGTCACACTGGGTGCCTGGCCACTGTAGCTACCACCCATTCCTTTCTCATCAGCTAGCAACCTGTGGAGACTTGGCATACACTCTCGCTGTCTTTCCTCTGATCATATTTTTAACCCTGTGTCTTTAGAATCACCTAGATCTTAAAGCTGCCCTCTCTCCAGCTAACTGCTTTCCCACAGTTATGACTTTTGTCAAGGTTGCAGAGGGAGAATTTCAGGTGTCTTTGCAAATCATAGATTAAAATCAAGATAAAATCCCTCACTGGCACCTTCCCTGAGGAAGTCCTCAGATTTAAAGATCTCCTGTCTGCCCAGAGTGAAGACTCAACCCTGTGCATAACAGGACTATCAAGAACAGGGGCAGCTTGGGGTGGGAAGACTTGGACTCAGGCCCTGAGGCCAAATCACCTAGAGATATAGCTCCCAGTGGCCCTATTTCCCCAGCTCCAGAACTTTCTAAGTGTGTAGCATTAGATTAGTTACTTGCCCTTTCTGGGGCTCTATTTGCTCATCTGTAAACCAAGATGTTGTGAGACTTTTCCTGGGAAGACAAAAAAAACATCAAAGACAGCATCAAGGCTAATGAAAAGACTCCACCCAAGACCATTTTGGTAAACTAGTGAGTTTCCTGGGGTTGCTCACAAAAGTGTGGTCACTCATAAGTAGCTTCACCATAAAGAGTCCCCTTGCGCAAGTTATAGGCAACTTTACCAACTATAGGATAGTCCCAACCCAGTCTATTGTTTTTCTCTTGTATAAACCTTGAGGATGGTGGTGGCCCTTGGGTATCTTGAGAATGCTACTGAGTCCCATGAGCCCCTCCATTGGCCTCCCAAAAGGGACCTTCCATGGGCCCCATCCTGTGAGGGACACATGCAGGTGACCACAGGTGCTCTGGCTCAAGATGGAGGCCATGTCCAACCTGGAGGAAACAGCTCCACTACATAAGTTCAATAACACAATCTATGGCTCTTAGAGTGTCATAAAGATGGGTGATGATGACACACATCACACCCTCAGGCAGCACCTAATACATGACAAGTGTTCAGTGAGTGGCATAGTGCTCAGCTGGCTGCTACTACCATTATATATCTCACCACTGCTCTTGCTAGTAAGATTTCTGAGTCCCTCCTCTGAACTCTCTCCTGAGCACACTATGCAGCTGGTGAATGCCCTGGATGACTGTCCATCCTTCCTAGAACAATGACCACTGCTGTGTTACCCACAGTCCCCTGAACGGGTCTGCTCCCATCACCAGATCCATTCAGACTTCTGCCATTCTCCTCATCTCTGTGGTCCCAGATCCTGGCTTTTGCTGTTACAACTGCCTGTATGGTGTCTCCTCATGTTGTCCCAGTGAATTTCTGGCTCATCATCCAACATCTGCTCCCCTCCGAACTCCTCTAACATGCACGCTGCCAACCCTAGTGTCTTCCTGCAAATGCAGGTGCCCATGATACCAGCCACCTTCGCGCACAGTCTTTTATACACTTGCTAAGCACATTTAGTTGGAGATCATTTGATTAAGGTCTTGTCTTTCAGGTCAAGAGCAAATTCTCCCCCAAGAAAGGAGCTGTGTTTTCTTCTAATGTTGTAGCACAACAATCCACACACCATAGTGACTCAATGGAATTAGAATATGCATGAATGAATGTTCCTTATGAACACCTACCATCTGCGCTATACAGTGTCGTATCACCACCAAACACAGAACTTTCAAACCTATTTTCTCTTCCTGACACCAACCCATTCTGGAAGTGGTCTGTGTGCTCCTGAGCCAGAACTTTCTACCTCAGACACATGTGTATGATATACAATGACCCAGGGGGCTTGCCTGACCCTCCATCTGCTATGGGTCTGGTGTGGGTCTGATTCTGCTCCATGTGTTCCCCGTGTTCTCAATGAATCCAACAGGACTAAACACAAATTAATGCATTAATCAGAAATCAGTGTGTGTGTGTGTCACTCTTACCATAGATATTTTCCATGAGATCCTTAGTGAAGTTTGTGAGCTGGCTCTTGGGGAACAAGGTGGCTCCTGCATGGTCAAGGTAGACAGCTCCTGAAGAAAAAAAAAATCACAAATAAAGCTACATGTAAGTTATTCTCCACTATCTTTCCAGTCACTTTATGTAAATCTAATTAGTGTGAACACACTGGTGCCCTTTTGTTTTCTGTTCGTTTGTGTGTTTGTTTTTGAGTCAGGATTTCACATATCCCATGCTGGCCTCAAATCTCCATGTAGCCAAGGATACCTCTGAATTTTTGATCCTTCTGCCTCCAGCTCCCCAGATGGTGCAGCACCACACCTACCTGTCTCAACACCTTTCAACACAGCTTCCAGAACAGGGTGTGAATGAGTGTGGCTGCTGTTACATCATTCATTACAAAGGTCTGCTGTGTGTTTCCAGGAAAGGTGAGTCCTGATCTTTCTTTCCACACTGTTCCACTGTCCTCAGGCCTAGGCCTCACTAGTAGAGCTTCAGAGAAGATAAAGGGTAGAAGCCATCCTTACAGCCTTCCCCCTGAAGACAAAAGACAAACTCGGACAAACTGAGACACTATGATTTGCGAATCAGATTGGCAGAGGTCAAAAGAGTAGTGCCTCCATGTGGGGTAAGGGTGTGGGCAGCAAACCAATGGCACATGGTTGATGAGAGGGTCAACTTCGTGGAATTTCATTTGGGCAACATCAGTCATACTTTAAATGCAGTAACTTTCCTGAACAATCCCTTCTGCAGGTGTATCTCATAAATACCTAGGATTTTGCAGAATGACTTGTATGTGAAGATATTCATCATTCTAAAATCACAAGACTGAAAAGGAATGTCTGTTAGCATCTATTTCAGAAAACCTCAGCTCACACCTATCTACTACTACTTCAAGAGTACTGACATGAGATGGGGCCAGAGCTCAGTTGGTAAAGTTCTTGCCATGCAAGTGTAGTAATCTGACTTTGGTCTCCAGAATCCATGCTTGAGAACCCGCCACTGAGAAGGCAGAAGCATGTGGATCCTTGGGGTTCTCTGGTCAGCCTTCCTGCTCTAATCCACAAGGGCTAGGGTGATGAGAAACTGTCTCAAACAATCAAGGTGAATGCTGCCTAAAGAACCACAGGTTGACTTTTGCTGTTAACAAATGCTCTCATGCATATACATGCATACACACACACACACACACACACACACACACACGAAGAACTCACATGAAGCAAATTCTGGGATATCATTTCTTTTTTTGCTTTTTTTTGGTTTTTTGAGACAGGGTTTCTCTGTGTAACAGTACTGGCTGTCCTGGACTCACTTTGTAGACCAGGTTGGCCTTGAACTCACAGAGATCCACCTGCCTCTGTCTCCCAAGTGCTGGGATTAAAGGTGTGTGTAGGGAGACAGATTAATATAAATTAGATTTAGTAACTATCTAGGGGTTTCTGATACAGTCTCTTAATTTGGGGCATGAAGATCAACTTGGCTGTGAGCAATTAGCTTATCAGCTTATAGACTAAAAACAAGGATGAAGTCAGGTGAAATGAGGGGAGTCTCTGTGGACTAAAAAATAAGAAGAACCCAGGTTAAACAAGGAAAGACTTTATGGACAAAAAAGGTTTTTTGCCTGGCGTTGTTTTCAGCTGCTAAGTGGGCAGAGCCCAAATTAAGCTGAAGCAGGTGGAACAAGGAGAGATCCTATTTAAGGACAAGTGGATGGAGCCAAGGGGGCCCAATGCTAGAGAGCCCCATGCTAGAGAGCTCCGATGCTAGCAAGTCCACACGCTAGAAAGGACAATGAGTAGTTTGTATCCTCTGATGAAGAAAGTGCTGGTGGACATTGATGGCCAGATCTCCCTGCGGCAGAAAGAAGCTGGTGAGCAGAGAAAGCCTCAGCAAGACAGCAAAAGGCCAAGAACTAAACCCTGTGGCTCAGCTCTTGCCTAGAGGGGTTTGACCTGTCTAAACAGTGGCCTAAATGAAACTGTGGCTGGGTTTAAAGACTGAGGCAGACAGCAGAGTTGCTGATACGAAGGAAATAAGTTGGCCTACAGATGGCTGAGGTCTCCCAGAGAGAAGAAAGCCTCAAGCCTTATTTAAGGTGAAACCGCCATAGCCAATTTACCCTGGTGAATCTACTTCTGAGATATTCCTGAAAAAGACTGCTAAGTGCATTAAAGTCTACCACAGAGACTGTGTTCCTGATGACTGAGGACCTGCCCCAGAGACTGTATCCTTCTAAAAGGTTATGAAAATAGTTGTAATAGTTATCAATATGTTTAGGGGTTAGGTAATAGGGGTTGTAGGCATTCATAGAGTTAGTTGTTAGTTAAGGATTTATATTTGTTTAAAAGTGAATATAGTTACTAATAAATAAGTGTTGAGTAATTTTAAAAAGTTCAGTTACAAGTGTGTGCTACCACACCTGGCAATTACAGACAGCTGTGAACTGCCTTGTGGGTGCTGGGACTTGAACTCGAGTCCTTGGGAAGAACAGCTGGTGCTCTTAACTGCCGAGCCATCTCTCCAGCCCCGGGATACCATTTCAAATTCATAAAATATGAATAGATCTATTTTTTTAATTCATTTAACAGTTTGCTGTGTCATGCAGGGTAGATTTTTATTTTACAATCATTTCATCGAGATATAACCCACACACCATAGAAATCCATCCTCTGTAAGTGTGCAACCTAGTGGCTGTACTGCTTACATTACCTGATTCTTGAACGTTTTCATTGGTTCCCCCTAAAAAGATCACCATTATTATTTGTATCTTCACACCCTCAAGTAAGTTCAGTGTCTGAAAGTGAGAAATGTTACAGTCCACCTTCATAGGTAAAAGGGGACACACATATACAAGCACAGACGACTGCTGGGAAAGCACACTGGTGACACCCCGGGTAGCAGTGATAACTGCAGTGGGAAACCAGAGGAGGTTCCTTGGCCATTTTTCTATCTTGTTTGTCATCTCTTGAATCTGAAGCCATTAAAATATATCACCGAATCTCCCCCAGTGTTTTTAAAGTGATTTCTTGGACAAAACATGCTCCAGAGGGCCCTACACACACAAGTATGTGGTTAGCAAAACTTGAACTCAGTGGATTGCAACAGAGAGAGAGAGAGAGAGAGAGAGAGAGAGAGATTAGAGTTTGAACGGTTGAGTCTGGGAGAATCTGGGGGAGAAATAGAGAATTAATTAACATAACCAAAATACATTATATGATTTTCTCAAAGAATTAAAACATTTTTGAAAGTAATTATTTTACTGAGGATTGTGAAATAAAAGCTCTAAGCTCTGAACTGAAAGAAAGGCATTGATCATCCAACAGTCAATGTACTGGGATGCTTGTGTGAGAGCTGGAATGGTGTGAGACCGAACTTCTTTAATTATTCAGCTATTATTTATTAGTAACTATTCACTTATAACAAATATAAACACTTAACTACTAACCCTACAAATACCTACAACCCCTATTACCTAACCACTAAACCTATTGATAACTATTACAACTATTTTCATAACCTTTTAGAAGGATACAGTCTCTGGGGCAAGTCCTCAGTCGTCAGGAACACAGTCTCTGCAGTAGACCCTTTAATGCACTTAGCAGTCTTTCTTCTGGAATATCTCAGATGTAGATTCCTCAGGGTAAATTGGCTATGGCAGTCTCACCTTAAATAAGGCTTGAGGCTTTCTTCTCTCTGAGAGACCTCAGCCGTCTGTAGGCCAACTTATTTCCTTCGTAGCAGCAACTCTGCCGCTCTGCCTCAGTCTTTAAAGCTGGCCATGGTTTTGTTTAGGCCACTGTTTGGACAGATCAAACCCCTCTAGGCAAAAGCTGAGCCATAGGGTTTAGTCCTTGGCCTTTTGTTGTCTTGCTGAGGCTTTCTCTGCTCACCAGCTTCTTTCTGCCTCAGGGAGATCTGGCCATCAGTCCACCAGCACTTTCCATCAGAGGATACAAACTACTCATTGTCCTTTCTAGAGTGCGGACTTGCTAGCATTGGAGCTCTCTAGCATGGGGGGCCCCTAGCATGCAGCTCTCCCGGGCTCATCCACTTGTCCTTAAATAGTATCTCTCCTTGTTCCACCTGCTTCAGCTTAATTTGGGCTTTGCCCACTTAGCAGCTGAAAACAATGCCAGGTCATAAAGTTTTTCCTTGTTTCACCTGGCTTCAACCTTGTTTTTAGTCCATCGGCTCCCCTCTTTTCACTTGACTTCATCCTTGTTTTTAGTCCAAAAGCTAATAAACTAATTGCTCACAGCCAAGTTGATCTTCATGCCCCGGATTAAGAGACTGTATCAGAAACCTAGATATTTACTAAATCTAATTTATATTAATCTAACTCCCTACAATGGTGGCTCATCTGTTAAGAGCGTTGGTCTCTCTTCAATTCCCAGCACCCACATGGTGGCTTAGCTCCAGTCCCAGAGGTTCTAATGCCCTCTTCTGAACTCCATAGACACCAAGCATACATGTGATACACATATGCCAAACAAAGTACCCATCCACATAAAATACATGTTTTAACTTTAATTATAATTTTTAAAAAATATGTTCAGGTGAAGCTCCAATGTATGGTGAGACCCAGGCTCTGAGGTCTCTGTCCAGCACTGTGCATGTTGCCCAAAATCTTCCAAGGGGCTAGGATGCCAACCAGGACGAGCCTGCTTTGTTTGGCTTTGGCTCAACAGTTAATCTTGCAAAAGAAGGCAACTGTGTTAGGTGGACCAGAGATCTGATCTCAGGAGGCCAAAAGTGTAGATCCAGGTCAACAGGGCAAACTGAGCCACAGCTCCCCCACCAGCCATTCTAGACCCCTGTTCTGACATCTGCAAGCCAGGTGACAGTAGGCATTTGACAGCACCCAGCTGGGTGCCTGAAGGACAATAAACCCTCCACAGTTTTCAGAGTGAATCAAAGCAGGCAACTGATCCAAAAAGCCAGCTAGAATTAGGTCTTCAAGAAAGAGAAGTCAAACAACCTTTATTTTCTTTGACATACTTGGTTGTCTCGTTAGCTGTTTGGTTCTAATTAATTAATGTTTAGAATAGAGATAGAGGAGAGATAGAGAAGAGGTAGAGGGAAGGAGGAAAGAGAGGAGGGGAGAGAGTCCAGGATCTCTTCTGTACCATGCACCTTTGTCAGCTGGCACCTGAGGCTAGAAGAAGCCCTCCGGTCACAGCTGGATATTCAGTACACGCCCTTCACTATGGCCTGGAAATCCCTATCCAACTAGTTACGCAAAAGATTTCGGCTCCTACAGTTTTCGTGTTTAATTGCTCAGAGCCACATTGAAGCAGGTACCATTTCTTTTTTTTTTTTTAAGATTTTATTTATTATGTATACAATGTTCTGTCTGCAGGTATACCTGCAGGCCAGAAGAGGGCACCAGATTTCATTATGGATGGTTGTGAGCCACCATGTGGTTGCTGGGAATTGAACTCAGGACCTCTGGAAGAGCAGTCAGTGCTCTTAACCTTTGAGCCATCTCTCCACCCGCCGCAGGTACCATTTCAACCCTGCAGAAAATCTCCAGGGAGTTAAAGAAAAGGTGGGGATTGGACTATTTTGGCTTGTTGGGTTGTTGTTACTTCCCTGACCTCTCTCTCTAGTTTTTTTTTTTAATGGGGAGGGGGAGGAAGGTGAATATTCTCCAGTATTTCAGAGGTACAAAAAGGTACTTGTTTAGTCCACAGAAGTCTGCTTCAGGAGTGGGAATATTTCTCGGTGGGTAGATTGCTCACCATCCAAGCTTGAGGCCAGAGTTTCGTCCCTTAGATGACCATTAAAGAGCTGGGCATGGTGGTGCACACCTCTAATGCCACTGCCGGAGAGGTGGAGACAGGGGTTTACTGGCCAATCACCCTAGACAATCAGCAAGCTCCATGCCAGGGACAGACCCTGTCTCAAGAAATAAGGTGGAGACTGACAGAGGAGGACACTGCTGTCATTCTCTTGCCATCCAGGGAATTCACTATATAACTAAAGGACCCATCTGGGTATAGTGGCTCTCACCTGTAGTCCTACCACTTGAGAGGATGAGACAGGAAGATTATCACAAGGTTGAGGCCAGCCTGGGCTACATAATCAGTTCTAGGGCTGAATGGTGTACTGACTACTACCAACTAATGTCAAGTTTGGGTGCTGTTCTCTGAGGTAAAGGAGTGGAGCCAGGAGGGACCGTCATAGACCTTTACTTTTAGGTTAGGGGTGAGGGTGTCAGAAATCAGGGTTGGAGAGGATCTGAGATTAGGGAAGGCTGGCACTGAAAGAATTATTTACTGGGCTCTGGAATTTGCTTCAAAAAAAAAAAGGCCTCCTGGCCTTTGAACCTGTGGGATAGTCATATCAGGCTATTTCTGTTTGATAGGAAATTTCCCTTGTAAAGGCAGGGTAGGGAGGGAAGAAGCAAAGAAGTTAAAGGGCTGTCTCCAGCCAGTGACAAAGCACAGGGACGCATGGGGAGGAGTAGGTAGGAAGATTCTCATTACAGAGTAGGAACAGAGACACAAGGAGGAGGCCACAGCTCCCCACGCCCCCAAAGGAAAAATGGTTGCTATTCCAAAACGAGCATAGGACTTAAGCGCTACTGTTCTGCCACACACAGTGGGGCAGACACCCGGAGGGAATCGTAACCCATCTTCTTTGGACCACGAGCTTCCTGCTCCACCCTGAGTTCTGAAGTTTGATGAAGCGTTGCCTTCCCAGTCAAGGTCCCTAACTAAAGGCAAGTACTCAACCTGCAGCAGTGGGCTGGGCTTTGCTACACCTGCAGTTAATCTGAGCTGAATTTCCAACTCAATCAACAGGTTCTACCTTCTGATTCCAAAGGATTGGATCCGGTACAACTCAAGGGCTCACAGGCTCAAATTGCTTGCTTCTTTAATTCTTCCAGTTTCCCAGCAAGCTAGAGCTCAGATAGAGCATTGTTCTAGCTGCAGAAAAAAGAAAAATGAGGCTTAGTGCCAGGTGAGCTTGGAGCACTCCTGTAAAAACCCAGAGTTGCAGAGACAGAGGAAAGAGGATCAAAAGTTCAAGGCAAGCCTCGACTTCATAGCGAGTTCAAGGCCAACATGGGCTACATGACGTCATGGAATCCTGTTTAAAATGCCAATAGTGATAGTAGTAATAAAAATGTTTCGAAAAGGATACGGACAGAGAGGACATCCCTATGGAGAGAGGGGCGTGGCCTCGCGAGACCTGTCGGGTGATTGACCACGGTCTCTGGGCTCCCCTTCGCGAGCCGCTTTTCCAAACTTCGTGCAGTGGCCTCCCGCGCACCCCTAGACCCATGTCATGCGAGAAATACCTCTGCTCAATAAATTGTGTGACCTTGGCTACGGAAGGGTCTTTCGGGTCGGGTATTCTTCCGAAATAGAAGACCTAAGCTCTATTTGCAAAGTGTGGCGATACCAAATGAGAAGCCAAGCTGGTCTCGCATCACGGAGCAATCTATGCAACAATTATAGCAAGAAGTCTTGCTACTGCGGAAGGGACAGCGGGGAGCCGGCGGGACCGAAGAAGCGCTCACAATCCCTCCCAGACTTTCGATTCCCAAAGAGTCCACATCTTCTTAATCCTTTCAGCTAAGATCGAGTGCAAAGTGCACCCCAAATGAGACAGCTAGCTTCACACGTAGGTTCCAGCCCCGCGTGTTCCTGTGTGTCCCTTCGCCCGTCCCTCACCTGCCAGGCGGCCGAACTCCAGGTCCCGCAGCTCCCTCATGCTGCGCAGCCCGTAGCCGTGGGCCAACAGTGGTGAGCTGACTTCTGGATGGCCCTGGAAGGCGGACGACTCGGGTCCCCGCTCTGCGGCCCCGCAGGCCATGGCCGGCACCCGAAGTCTGCGGGATCCAGGCCTCCCAGCCCGGGAAGTGCTGGAGTCCGGCGACTTCGTCTGGGCCCGGCTGTGGGTGACTCGGGTCTCCACCCAGGGGCGGCGCCTCGCGGGCCAGCCTCCTCAAGGCGCGCTGACTCACCGTGCGCTTTCACTTTGGTGTGGCCTTTGCCCACCTGGGACAGGACCCAGCTGTTCACTTCGCAGTCTCTGACACAGCCCATTGCTGCTCAGGTGACATCCAAGACACCTGGGCGCCAGCCCAGAGATATCTAGGTGCCCCTAAGGCAGCTGGAAGGAACAATGGAGTGCGTGCCTTTCTCTCTGGGCATTTGTGACCCCCGGTCCTCCTTGCCCAGAACACGGGACCCTCGCCCCCTGTGCTCCAGACCTGCAACTTTGCAAAGGACTTGTACTGCTGTCGGCGGCGGCTGCGCTCAACGTTTCAGAGGAAGCCTTTGGGCTGCTTGACAAACTCCAGGATTGTGCAACGTCGGAGCCCAGACACTCTGAGGTGACCCCTCCCTCCTGCACCCTGATGGCTCAGAATGCAGTAACCCTGTAGCAGAGCACTGCTGGGAGAGCCAGCCAGGCAAACCCACCAGTGCAGAGTGGGGGCTAAGGGCTGGGAGGTGACAGATGCTCCAAGTACCGCCTAGATCTGAGACAAGAGGGATTGGTTATGCAATCCCTGGTGTCATGAGAAAACATAGTAATGTGAACCTAGGCAAGGCACTGGTGAGGAACCAAATTTAGAAGTCATCACTGCGGAACATGGTCCTCGGGAATTGCATGTACTGAGGTACTTAGAAAGAGGCTCACATCCCTGAACAAAGGAGGACCCAGACTGAGGCCCAAGAAGCCTACAGCTGGGTGACCAGATGGGAAGCCACCACACCCAAGTTTGGAGTCTGTGTCAAGACCAACCATTCCCTACCTGACACCCTGCGCAAGGGCCAAAGATACAGTGTGATGGGTGGTGATGGTACAGAAAGAAACTATGTGGGACTCCAAGCTATTTAAGTGTTCAAAAATGATAGTGCCTGAGGCTGGACACACAAGACACATGGAGGACTTGTGGAGGGTACCTTGGGAGCTCAGGAAAGAGAGAATGAATGGTTGCAGTGGCACAGAGAAAGTTGGTATAAAGGGGAGAACCAGGGGACAGGGCCTAGTGGCCTGTGAAGGTTAGCGTTAAATTGTTTACTGTGACCTTGTGAGTACAGTTCGGTCACTCTGAGAAACAGGGCTGCTTTATAAGGACCAACTCAGTTAGAGAAGCAGGGTAGAGGCCTCCTCACTCACTAGCAAGCCCTAGAAGACTTTGCCTATTGGTCTTGGAGGAAGTTGGGGGCCCAGGCCTATCATCCTGAATCAAATCTCTAGACAAGTTATCATGAGGTTTGGGCTGGTGTTCCCTGCAAGAGCAAATTCCGTTTTGATAGTACAAGTAAGTCTGTATGTCCACCTAAGTAACAGGTACCTTCCTAAAAGAGAAGCTGCAAGTCTAGGTATCGGGTAGTTAGGAAATCAGAAGAGGCCAGTTGAGCAATGTAGCAGCTTTCTCTCCAAAGTGCAGCAATTTGCTGCAGTAGAACAAACTAAACAGCAGAACTAGACAGCAACAGAAAGAAAAAACACAGCAAAACAGGAAGTTCCCTCCCCAGAGGGACTGGAAGACCTTTTCTGTGGGTAGAAGCTGGAAAGGCAGCTTGGAGTCACAAGAGATTGGGAACAAGAGTTCATTATATTTATATTCATACTGCAGTGTTCAAAACAAAACCCAAGACTACTAGCAGAGCATAGCCTGCAGGGTGGGCGCACCCACATTGGCTCCTCCTGGTGCTGTTTTCCTGGGAGTTAGTTGGACTTCCCCTGTATTCATCTAGAAGCCGTTCTTCCCCTCTTCCTTCTGTGCTGGGACACCTCACCTCTCCCTCTTTGCCTCTTAACTCTATGCCACCAGGAAGGGGAAAAGATATTAGTCAGTCTCCATATTTGAGGTAGCATTTGAGGATGCTTCCTGTTTGGTTATTTGCATAAGCAAATGGATCCATCCCCTAACTCTGTAACTGGGTGACAATGTACCCTGCTAGGTGTTGTGGACAGAAGAAAGCCTTTTTGGGGCAGAGGTTCAGTAGCAAAGCCACTTCTGCTGTGGGGAAGCCCTGGATCACAACCTAAGCACAGTAAGGATGGGGACAACAAGAGAAAGAAAAACTAAGATAGAGTGAAAACCAAAGTGTCTGGAGGCAGGGGATTCATTTCCCAGTTTCTCTTGATACTGAATATAGCCACAATCCTAAATTCTGGCCAAGGATATTGGACAGAACTATGTGGGACTTCCAAGGAATGCCCTAAGTTAGGGGAAGCTCTTTGTCCTCTCTTCTGGCTGGAATGCAGAGATTATGGCAGGAGGCAACACAGCTAGCAGCTGGAAGACACACAGAAAATTAAAAGCCTGATGATGTTAAGAAATTCCCTACCAGTTCTGGGCTGCCTAAATTGACTCCTCATATTTGAGAAATAGTCTTAGCTTGTATAAAACAGAAAGACAATGTTGTATTTTCTCTCATATACAGTTGAGTTGAAAACAAGATTACTATTCTAATATTCTTTCACAGACATAAAGGGAAAGCTTGCCCACGCTGGGTGGGAGCTATAGTGAGAAATCACATCTACTGATTCCTCAAGTGAAGATTCTGACCCACACCTACCTGGCCTTCAGGAAGGAATACCCAGAACTCAGTCAAGGGAATTAGCTGGACAGTCAGTGGCCACTCGATGCAGAGAGCCCTTGAGAGAGCTGAGAGCTAACAGATTCCAGGAGAATGCCTTTGGTGTTGGTTCCAAAACTCTGGGTCCACCTGACTGTGGGGGTCAGAGCTCTCTAAACCTTCCAAACCAATGCATCCATTCTTTCTCTCCCCTCCCTCCAGCCTCATGGTCCTTGCCATCTTGTTTGCGATGTCAGGGGTCCCCAACTGGGTCACCCACTATTTGTTAAACGGGGAAGGAGTAACAAAATACATCCTTTGGCATTCCATCTACACATTTGCCTGTTCATACTTTTCCCATTTAGAAGACTTTACAGGGAATTTTTAAATATACAAAAGGTAGTATAATGACCTCAATGCCCAGAATGAAGACATCTCTTTGTTTAGCTTAGTGTCCAAATATGTTTTATTTGAGGATTTTTTTTAAGGCATCTCAATTAACACCCAGGAAAGGGGTGTATCTACAAATATCTTTTTAAACTCTGTTTAAGTATACTAACTGCCATCATAAGCTCCAACTATAGCATTCTTCTGTATGCTCATTGTACGATCTCCAGAACCTTCTCATCTTGTGACTCTGTGCCCATTAAACGACTCTCCATTTCCTCCTCCCTCGGGCTCTGGTCACCGCCACTCTGCTGTCTCCATGCTTGCCTTCTCTGGAGAGTGAGGATAAGAGAGTCACATAGTATCTGTCTTTGCAGTGGTCTGTTTCACGTAGCATGAACCCTCAGGTTTTACCCATGTTGCGGTGTGAGAATCTGTGTCCTTTTAGAGGCTGGAATCTACTCTACTGACAGTGTGAGGCTGTTCATCTACTGCCAAACACAATGCTCCCTCTCTTGGCTGTGGTGAAGGACGCTGTGTAGGTGTGGCTTCACAGACTTCTTTTAACATATTGGTTCAGTGTTTGCTCCATCTGTTCTGTCCATCGATTATATTTTTTTCTGTATTTAAAGCTCAGTTGTTCACCTCAGTAAAATGCCCCTAAAAGCCAGAAGGACCTGAAGATATATGTTCTACAAATTCTTTTTTTTTTTTTTTTTTTTTTTTTTTTTTTTTTTTGGTTTTTCGAGACAGGGTTTCTCTGTGTAGCCCTGGCTGTCCTGGACTCACTTTGTAGACCAGGCTGGCCTCGAACTCGCAAAGATCCGCCTGCCTCTGCCTCCCAAGTGCTGGGATTAAAGGCGTGCGCCACCACTGCCCGGCTTGTTCTACAAATTCTAAGAGACCACAGATGCCAGTCCAGAACACTATCTCAGCAAAACTTTCTATTACAATAGACAGAAAGAAAAACATCCTATAATAAAAACAAACTTAAGCAGTGTCTGTCTACACATCCAGCTCTACAGAAGATGATAAAAAGAGAACTTAAGTCTAAAGAGGCTAAGAAATCACAAGGAATAAATAATCCCAGACCAGTAAATCAAAAAGCGGGGGAGAACCACATCATACAACAAAAATAACAGCAATCAATAACCACTCTCAATCTTTTTTTATATTTATGAATTTATATATACAAATATAAACACACACACATATATGTGTGTGTATATATATATATATACACACATTTTAAAGGCTGTCAATTTGAGATAGAATAATAATGGAAACACATAGGAGTTGTTGTTTCCTTGAAGTTTTATCAAACATCCTTGGTGTCATTTGTCCCTCCTCCTTCTACATTGACCTCACTTCTCCCTCCCTCCCCTTCTGTATTTATTTCCCATCTCCCTCCCAACTCTCAATCTTAATAGACTCAATTCTCCAATAAAAAGACATAGACAAACAGATTATTTTATTATTATTATTTTTAAAATGCATCTTTCTGCTGCATCCAAAAAAAAAAAAAAAAACACACTTTAACACCAAGACATCACCCAGGGAAAAGATATTTTAGGCAAATGTACCCAAGAAGCAATCAGATGTAGCCATTTTAAAATCTGACAAAATAGACTTCAAACCAAAACTGATCAGAAAAGATGGGGAAAGACACACCAAGAGTATTTTACGATTCTGGACATTTATGCATCAAACACAAAGATGTGCAAATTCACAAATGAAATACTAATCCATCTAAAATCACATAGTGGGCCTCACACAGTGACAATGGGTGACATCACACTCATGCCCAGAGACAAGTCTTCCAGACTAAAACCAAACAGAGCAAATTCACAAATGAAACACTAATCCATCTAAAATCACATAGTGGACCTCACACAGTGACAATGGGTGACATCACACTCCACTCATGCCCAGAGACAAGTCTTCCAGACTAAAACCAAACAGAAATGTTGGAGTTAAATAACATCATAGATCAAAAGCACCTAACAAATATTTACAGAAGATTTCACCCAAGCACAAAAAGAATACACCTTGTTATCAGTAGTTCATGAACTTTCTCCAAAATTGACCACATACTTGGACAAAATGGAACTCTCAGCAAATACAGGAGAATTGAAATAACACCCTGTATCCTATCTGACCGCCAGGGATTAAAGCTAGATATCAACAACAATAGAAAGTATTACAAACTTATGGAAATTAAATAACTCACTACTGAATAAAAACAAATGGGTCAAAAATTTTAAAAAGAAAATTAAAAACATTTTAGCATTGAATAAAAATGAAAATAAAACACACCCAAACCTATGACACAGTGAACTTCTAAGAGGCAAGTTCATAGCACTAAGTACCTACATTAAAAAAGAAAGAGGAGAGATCTTATATTAGTAACTTAAAATGCCTACATTAAAAAAAAATGGAGAGATCTCATATTAGTAACTTAACAGCACACCTAAAATCACTAGAATAATAAGAGGAAATAGCACCCAAAGTGAGAAGATTTTTCAAGAAACCATCAAACTCAAGGCTGAAATCAGAAAGACAGAAAAAAATACAAAGAATCAATGAAAGGAAGAGTTGGTTCTTTCAGACTATCAGTAAGATTAATAAGCTCCCCTGCACCTTGCCTAGGCAGCCCAGTAGAGCTGACCCTGATATCACGGGTGCAGTGAGTTACCCCCAAAGTTGTGAGCATGGGAGTGCTGTCCCTGGCCCTCATCTGCCATGGGGTGGCATGAACAAGGGAGAGATGCCCTCCACCCCTCCCCTCTCACCCCTCAGCACCTGCAGCAGGGGCAAGAGCTAGCCCTGATGTCATGAGAGAGGGAGAGCTGGCCCTCCCCTTCACCAGATGCAGTACTCAGGAGAACAGGCCCTGTACCTTGCCTGGGCAGCACATTAAAGCTGACCCTGGTGGTAAAGGCGAGCCACCCTCCCCCCCAAGGACATGAAATCAGAAGAGCTGCCCCTTGCCCCCTTGCTGCATGTGGCATTGGGTTAGCTAACTGGGGCAGTGTTGGAGAGAGCACCCCACTGGTGCAGGTGCAGGAGAGCTGGCAGGCTGACTTACTCAGCTATCACCCAGGCCCAGATCCAGGGCACTGAGTTGGCCCACCCAAATATCTACCCCATCTATGATCTGCTGGAGCACATGAAAGGGTTGGTCCTGCAGATCCAAAGCTGCAGGATCTCCATGACACAGGGCAACAATAGGATATCTGCGAGGAGCGCCCAAGAAGATTCAGTATTGATAGTGGAGCAGAAGCCAGAGGCCTCGAGCCAGACCAATGACTCACTGCAACGACCGTTTGCAAGTAAAGATGTGTGGACAGACACACTGTGATGCACTATACAGCTTCGGTGACAAGATTTTTTAAAATTCCATCTTATGTTATTGGGGGGGCGGGATGTTGCAAGGGTGGAGGGTGGCGATGGAGGGACAGGGACACGGCGGGATCGGGTCCATGATGTGAAATTCACAAAAAATTGGTGAAAGTGGTTTTTTTTTTTTTTTTTTTTTTGGTATTTCGAGACAAGGTTTCTCTGTGTATCCTTGGCTGTCCTGGACTCACTTTGTAGACCAGGCTGGCCTCAAACTCACAAAGATCTGCCTGCCTTTGCCTCCCAAGTGCTGGGATTAAAGGCGTGCGCCACCACCGCCCGGCGAAAGTGTTTTTTTTTAAAGATTGATAAAACTCTTAGCTAAATTAACTAAAAGGTGGAGAGAATGCCCAAATTAACAAAATTAGAGATGAAAAGGGGAACAATAAAACAGACACTGAGAAAATCCAGAGAATTATAAAGAAATACTCTACCAAATTGGAAATCTAAAAGAAATGAGTAAGTTTCTTGATGCATAATACCACCTACCAAAGTTAAATCAGAGTTAATCAATTTAAATAAACCCACAATCCCCAGTTAAATAGAAGCAGTAATTAAATATCTCCCAATAATAACAACAAAAAGCCCAGGACCAGATGAATTCGGTGCAGAATTCTACCAGACCTTCAAATAAAGAAATAACATCAATATTTTTCAAATTATTCTGCAAAATAAAATCTTTAGGAATATGGCAAAATTATTTTTTTGGAAAAGGAATATACTTTTTATTTCTCAAATATTAATCTCTACTCAAGGCCTTTTCTATCGGTTATTCATTCATACATGCACATGTCACACACACACTTTTCCAAAACACAAGTGTCTCATGTCAAACAAATGGAATATTTAAGGTGGATTCTTTCAGCTTATCCCTTCCTTAAACTTGTTCCATCACTGTCTCCACAATGCTACTCAATCTTGGAACCATCTTTCATCTTCTACTCATGCATCTAGTGATTTGTGAGGTCATGCTTCTCTCCAGAACATGTCATCTGGGTCACCATGGTACCCAGATCACCAAGTTCTGCTTCTGGCCCCAGTCATACATCCCAAGGCTTCATTGCTCCTATCGCCTCTCACTGCTTCCTACAATGTCTCTTGATTCCAAAGTCAGCATCTTTGGAAGAAAAAACCCAAATTCTCCTTCCTACAGAAATATTAAATTTTGTGTTGCCTTTATAATAAAACTTAGACTTTGTGGATGGACATAAGACTTTGTACTTTTTATGTCTTTTTTTTGTGAATTATCTTTTTAACATTTCACTCCTAGCTATGTCCCCCCAACCTTCATATAGCCTGATGAACTACTCCAATCAGAACCTCAGTTAAGCCTTACTTTCCTAAACACACTCTCAAGGCTGAAAGAGTGCCACTCTGTGTATCTAGCAACTTAAAAATGCATTCTGTGGAACTCATCCAGTTGTGTCACAGCTGTTCCCCCAAGGTTGTAAGCTGCTTGTAATGTGAGCAATGTTTTTCCTTTGATGACTTGGAAGACAATAGAAAAATCAAAGTACTTAACATTCTTGAGGAAGCTTATCTTTTTTTTTCCTTTATTTTTTATTTCTTCAAGTCACATCTCAATCGCAGTCCCCTCCCTATTCCCCCTCCAGTCCCACCCTCCCACCCTCAACCCCCCATACTCTTCCTTTTTTTTTTCTTTTAAGTTTAAGGTATATCTTATTTCCCCCTACAGTTTCTCCTTTCAATCCAACAAATGGCTTTCTTTTATAATAATAAATACAATACAGTACAACAGAGGTAATTAGGCCACAGTTATGAGGGTTATATGGCTTAACGTACATTCCCAATGACCAGTCCATATGTATTTGGTACCTGACTTTAACATTCTACTATCTAAACATCTCCATGAGTTTAAAGTTCTATATCTGACTCAACATTCATACTAATTGCAACACAATTTTAAAAGTATCTTCTTAGATGTATAACACTCTCTTGACTCCTAAACAACTCAAAATTTAATTATGAGACTTTATCTATCTGTTCTTCAATCACCTCAGAGACCTGAGAGGGATAAATATATCTGATTTTATAGGAAGTACAGGGTCTGCAGCTTCCCAAACTAAGAAATGACATACCAGTGGCTGCCTGGACAGTTCCCATTTTCTCTCCATACATTATAGCATCACTCTTCAGTCGTTTGGCCCCGCTTCTCTGACAGACATATTGTAGAGCAGGGGTTATGAAGGACTTACCTACCCTGTCTTGGCAGAGCTAGGCTGTTGACTTACCTGCTTCCAGGTTTTGTCCTTTTTGGACAGCATTCTGTCTACAGTTGGAGCAAGGGGCTTTTCCTACCAAGAGATAGGCATGCGACTAATTCAATCATCTCCCACTGGAGATTCTTCGATGCTCATCTTCTACTTGGAGGAGAATAGGGGGTGCTGTCAGGAGTTGATATGTCTTGATATAAAAAAATCTAAAGTTACGAAAACATCTTTGAATGCCATATTCTGCAGATCTCTTGAGGTTTTTGAAGAGGCCCTATCTATCTCTTATATTAGGGTAAGCAGATGTTGCTTGTCTCTTAGCAGGTTTATTTCTGATTAGCTTAGCAAGTAACTATAATAGGCTGCCATAGTACCTAACAGAATGACTGGCTTGCATAACCATTAGTTTGCATTTCTTAATTATCCTAAACAGTTCATGACAGTTAGTAGTAAAAGGCCGAAACATCACATTTCATTTTTTTTTCTTTACCTCCTAACCCTTCCATCCCATTTCTCTGGGGTGGGGTGTCCTTATATAACAGTCCCTCATCTCAGTTGAGAGGTCGTATGAGGGCCAAGAGCCTCTTCATTCATTGGGGATCTATGAAGCAGTACCATCAGTGAAAAGTGTCTCGTTGCCCGGGAGAGAGAACTACTAAACAAACAAATCAATAAGCATACAATAGATAAAAAAGACTAAAAAATAGAAAAAAATATGACTAATATATAAAAAATAAATTAAAAATAAAAATTAAAAATAAGAAGTCTATGTCCAAGTTCCCTTTGGTGTGTTAGTTGTAGTATTGATACCTTCTACTATATAGCTAAAATCCTACTATAAGTGAATAGATGCCATATGTGTCCTTCTGAGTCTGGGTTAGTTCACTCAGGATGAGCTTTTCTAGTTCCATCCATTTGGCTGCAAATTGCATAATTTCATTGTTCCTGATAGCTGAATAGTATTCCATTGTGTAGATGTACCACAGTTTTTTAACCCATTCTTCGGTTGAGGGACATCTGGGTTGTTTCCAGTTTCTAGCTATTACAAATAAGGCTGCTATAAACATAGATGAGGAAACTTCCTTATGATTCCGTGAAGAGGCATTTGGGTGTATACCCAGAAGTGGTATGGCTGGGTCCTGAGGCAGAGAGGAAGCTCATCTTGATGAGGCTTAACTTGATCACCTTATTGAAAACAAAATAAATCCCTGTGAGAAGTCTCCATCTTGCCCACTGCCTCTGCCTAAGTTTTGCTATAGCACTTTTTAAATTAATTTCTTCAAGTTATATCTCAATTGAAATCCCCTCCCTACTCCCCCCTCTGGTCCCACCCTCCCACCCTCTTCTCCCTTACCCCCCCATCCACTTTCTTTTTTTTTAAGTTTAAGGTATATCTTTTTCCCCCAACAGCTCTCCCTTTCAGTCCAACAAATGGCTCTTTCTCTTATAACAACAAATACAATACAAAACAACAAAATAATTAGGCTACAATTATAAGAATTATAAAGCTTAGCATACATTCCCAAATGTCCAGTCCATACATATTTGGCACCTGACTTTAACATTCTACTATTCAACCATCTCCATGAGTTTAAAGATCTATATCCAACTCAGCTTCCATCCTAACTTGCATCACAATTTTAAAAACATCTTCTTAGATCCAGAACACCCTCTTAATTCCTAACCAACTCAAAACTTAACTATAACACTCTAGCTATCTATTCTTCAACCACATCAGCAAAATTCTTTTTACAGAGCTACAATTATTCTGATATCTAAACCACACAAAGACCTAACAAAGAAAGAAAATTATAGTATCTCTTCTGAACAAAGAGAAAAATCCTCAATAAAATACTCACAAGCCAAATCAAATAGCACATCAAAAAGGTTATAATACCATGATCAAATAGGATTCATCTCAGAGATACAGGGATGGTTCAACATAGGTAAATCAATAAATGTAATCCACCACATAAACAGAATGAAAGACAAAAATCACATGATCATTTCATTAGATGTAAAAAGACCTTTGAACAAACCCAATATCCATTCATGATCAAAATGTACTGGAGACCCAGGCGTGGTGGTGTAGGCCTTTAATATCAGCACTTAGGATGCAGAGGCAAGCAGGTCTCTAAGTTCGAGGTCAGTCTGGTCTACATAGATAGTTCCAGGACAGACAGGGCTACATAGATAAAGTGTTTCAAAACACACACACACACACACACACACACAGACACACACATGAGGCCTGGAGAGACTAGAAGTACAACAAGCATACCTCAAAATAATAGAGGCTATATACAGCAAGCCCACAGCCAACATCAACCTAAATGGAGAGAAACTCAAAATATTTCCACTAAAATCAGAAACAAGACAAGATGTCCAGGTTGAAAGAGGATACTGTGATGGAGATGTAACCTGAAGTAATAAGCAAACATAAAAAAAAGACAGGATATCCACTCTCTCTATATCTATTCAATAAAGTTCTTGAAGTCTTAAAGAAGATAAGGGGGATACAAATAGGAAAGGAAAAGTCAAAGTATCTTTATTTGCAGATGACATGATTTTAGGTGAGTCCCTAAAAACTCCACCAGAAAGCTTCTGCAGCAGATAAACATCTTCAGCAAAGTAGCAAGATACAAAATTAACTCATAATAATCAGTAACCTTCCTATATACAAATGAAAAAAAAACTGAAGAAGAAATCAGGGAAACAATACCTTTCATAATAACCTAAAAAATATACCCTTGGGTTATCTCTAACCAAGCAAGTGAAAACTTGTATAATAAAACCTTTAAGACAGCTAGGCATGGCAGTGTAAGGCTTTCATCCCAGCACTCAGGAGGCAGAGGCAGGCGGATCTCTGTGAGTTCAAGGCCAGCCTGGTCTACAAAGTGAGTCCAGGACAGCCAGGACTGTTACACAGAGAAATCCTGTCTCGAAAAACCTAAAAAATAGGATAAAATAAAAACAAAAACAAAATAAAACAAAAACTTTAAGACATGATAGAAAGAAATTGAAGAAGATATCAGAGGATGGAAAGATCTCCAATGCTCATGAACCAGCAGGACTAATATAGTAAAAAATGGCCATCCTACCAAAAGCAATCTACAATTTCAATGTAATCCCCATCAAAATTCTAATACAATTCTTCACAGAAATTGGAAGGATAATTTCAGCTTCATAAGTAAACACAAAAAACACAAGACACCTAAAACAATCATGAACATTAAAAGAACTGCTTGAGGTATCACCATCCTGATTTCAAATTATACTATAGAGCTATAGTAATAAAAAACAGCATAACATTGATGTAAAAACAGACACACTGATCGAGGGAATCAAATGGAAAACCCAGACATAGATCCACACAGCTATGGATACCTGAAGCCAGAAAAAATAAGTACTAGAAAAAAAGACAGTATCTTTAACCAACAGTGCCAGTCAAACTGGATGGCTGCATGTAGAATAATTCAAATAGATCCATACTTATCACCCTGCACAAAACACAACTCCAACTAGATCAAAGACCTTAACACAAGACCAGACACACTGAATCTGAGAGAAGAGAAGTGGGGAATAACCTCGAACTCATTAGCACAGGAAAAGACTTCTAAACAGAACACCAATAGCACAGACACCAAGAACTACAATTAATAAATGAGGCCTCATGAAACCGAAAATCTCTGTATGGCAAAGGACACCATCATTTGGACAAAGCGGAAGGTTGCAGAAAGGGAAAAGATCTTCAACAATTATACACACATATGATAGAGGGTTAATATCTAAAATATGTAATGAGCTAAAAATATCGGACATCAAGAAAACACATAACCAGTTGATTTAAAAAAAAGGGGGGGATACAGATCTAAACAGAGTTCTCAAAAGAGGGAACATAAATGGCTGAAAAACACTGAAAGAAATGTTCAATATCCTTAGTCATTGAGGAAATGCAAATCTAAAGTACTTTGAGATTTCATCTCACACCAGTTACGATGGCCAAGATCAGTAAAATAAATGACAGCGCCTTCTGATGAGGATGTGGGGAAATGGAAACACTTGCTCATTGCTAGTGGGAGTGCAAACTTGTACAGCCACTAGGATCCTGGGGAAGCTGGGAATAGATTACCTCAAGATCCAGTTATAACACTCTTGGGCATATACACCCCCCAAAAAAAACCCTCTTCATCCTATCAAAGAGATACTTGATCATCCATGTTCATTGCTGCTCTATTCATAATAGCAAGAAATTGGAAACAGCCAAGTTTCTAAAATGTCCATCAATTGATGAATGGATGATGAAAATGTGGCTTTTAATCCTTCCATATGCATGTAACCATAGAGGTTAGACATAGAGTAAGGGATTAGTGGAGAGGGAAGGATTTCCCAAAGAAGGAGAAATAGAACATATAGAGAAAGACAGGGGAGACTGGAGTGGGAGGATTAAATAAGCAGGGGGAGGGAAGCAGGAGGGAAGAGAGAGGATACATGGAGGGACAAATAACACTAAGGTCTGTGGTAGAAGTGAGGCCCCTTTAGTGAATTAGTATGCAGTTCGACTTAACATCTGGCAACACATATAAAGCTTGGTGTCCCCTTAGTTGCTGAAATGGACAGAGCGAAGTTGAGACCAAGTTCTGTGAACTACCCTGTTGAAGGGGCGTGATGAAGAAACTGGACAAGCTGCGAGAGGACACTGGCTGCAAGAAGAACAGGACTGCTGGAGAGAGAAAGAGTTCCTTAAAGCCATCTATTTGGGGGCTCCAGAGTGCCAGAAGAGTGAGCAAGGCGAGGAGAGTTTGAAAGCTGCCCAAGCTGCTCTCAGTTTGACAGTTGGAACAGACTGACTTGAAATAAACTGGCCTCGTGAACTGACAAGGTTAGGCCCAGCTGACAGCAAGACAGCAGAGTTTGGAAAGCCACTTGAGCAGCCCTCATATTAGCAGTTGGAACAGACTGACTTTATAAACTGGCCACAATTTGGTGTTTGAAATAAGCTGGCCTTGTGAACTGGCAAAATTAGGCCCAATGGACACTAAGCTTGAAAGGGACTGCCTGCTGCTTATTAATGCTAAGAATATTAATATCCTTTTAAGGAAAATAAAATAGGTTTTAGATTATAGGATTTAGGTATAGATAGGTGTTTGCTAGGTACCAATAAATATAAGTGGTTATAAATAAAAATATTTGATTACAAATGTCCATTTGAAGGGTCATATGAAACCTGCTAATGTAGACACTTCTTAAAATATATACATGTATGAAAGAAAGCTAAATGGATTCACAAAATAACAGGGTAGATAATGTTCCAACTAGACATCTTTACCACCAGGTGAAACTTGTGTCAGAAATTAGTTACATCTAATTGAGTTGTTGGCCAAAAGGGCCCATGGAAACCCACAAACATCAGAAGCTATTGCCAGCTACAAATCCTGCAGTCTACAATAGTGACCTGCTTGCATGATGCACTAGTGCAGTAGTGACCTAAATTTGTGGAAGTAACCAACCACTTTTTTATTAGATTTAAAGCCAACTACATGAGATGGAACCCATGCCTGACACTGCTCAGATGGCAAAGAAGCTGAGACTAGATAGGTCATGGCCCTGGGGGAAAATCAAATACTATGTATGGTCCTACTAAAGGACTATATAGCAATGAAATGACTCCTGACAACATCCTGTTATAGCCATAGAGCAGAGCCTCTGCCGGCCATCATCAAAACTTCCTCTTACAGTAGATGGGAACTAGTCCAGAGACCCACAGCTGGACAATGTGCAGAACAAAATTTTGAAGCACTCAGTCCTAAATGGGCTATCTTTAACAAATGCCTCCTCTCAAGGTTTGGGGAGCTATGTAGAAGAGGAGATGGTAAGAGCCACAGAGGATGACACTGTGTTGGTTTGGATAAGAATGGCCCCCCATAGGTTCATATACTTGAAAACTTAGTCATCAGAGAGTGGCACAACTTAGGATTAGGAGGTGTGGACTTGCTGGAGGAAATGTGTCACCAGAGGTGGGCTTTAAGGTTTCAGAAGCCCAAGTCAGGCCCAGAGCCTCTCTCTCTTCCTGCTGCCTGCAGATCCAGATGTAGAACTAACTCCCAGCTCACTCTCATGTCTGCCTGTTGGTCACCATGATTCTTGCCACGATGACAATGGACTAAACCTCTGAACCTGTAAACAAGCCCCAATTAAACTAAATTGCCATGGTCATGATAGTTCTTCAGACTCCAAGGAAAGAGTGTCTTCTCAGACACAATAGGACTGACACACATATGTACTCAGAGACTGTGGCAGCAGACACAGGGCCTCACAGGTCCAAGCCAGTTGGAGTCCCATTGCTGAGAGAAGTGGGCAGTAGCTCCCATCCCCAGTCAATACTTTATCTCCATAGATAGGTGGTCTTCAAACCTCAAGAGATCTGTAGAATATGGTATTTAAAGATGTTTTCTTAAGATTTTTTTTTATATTGAGACACATAAGCTCCTGACAGCACCCCCCCCCCCATTCTACTTCAAGTAGATGATGAGCATCAAAGAATCTGCATTTGGAGATTGCTGCATTAGTGACAAGCTAGTCACTGGGCAAGAAAAAAGCCCTTGCTTCAACTGTAGACAGAATGCTGTCCAAAAAGGACAAAAAACTTGAAAGCAGGTAAGTCGACAGCCTAGCTCTGCGAAGACAGGGTAAGCAAGTCCTTCATAATTCCTGCTTTTACAAATAATGTCTGTCAAAGATACTGGGCCAAGAGGCTGAAGATAGATGCTCCAATGCATTGAGAGAAATTGGAGACTGTCCAGGCAGCCAGTTGTCTGTCATTTCTTAGTTTTGGAAGTTGCTTGCTCTGCACTTCCTGCTTATTCAGAAATATTTATCCTCAGGTCTCTGATGTGATTGAAGACTAGATAGTTATAGTCTCACAGTTAAGTTTTAAGTTGTTTAGGAATGAAAAGGATGTTTTAGGTCTAAGAATAGGTCTTTAAGTTGGTAATGCAAGTTAGGATGGAAATTGAGTTAGGTATAGAACTTTGAACACAAGATAAATAGATATTCTTATTAGTTGCCAAATACATATGGACTAGATATAGAGAATGTGTGTCATATCTTATAGTTTTCATAATTGTTTTGATTGTTCTTATTGTTTTGTATTGTATTTATTGTTATAAGTAACAGAGCCTTTTTTTTTTGTTTGTTTTTTTTTTTCAAGACAAGGTTTCTCTGTGTAGCCCTGGCTGTCCTGGACTCACTTTATAGACCAGGCTGGCCTCGAACTCACAAAGATCCACCTGCCTCTGCCTCCCAAGTGCTGGGATTAAAGGCGTGCGCCACCACCGCCCGGCAGAAACAAAGCCTTTTATTGGAGTAAAAGGGGAAGATGTTGGGAGATAATAATTTTAAAAAAATCTATCTCCAGTTGACACCTGCTTGCATTGAACAAATCATTTTTCCCCCCAATGGAGACACACTGGCTATAGTAAGCCAATTAATTAGTGAGTAGGCCCCATGCCCAACAGTAGATGCCAACACAAAATGAACTTAATTTGTACTTTTATCATATATTACTTTGTTTTGTCAGGTTTTTTTTTTTTTGTCTGACTGGTCTTTTGTTTATATATTATGGTTTCCAATTTTGCATCTTTATGGATATGTCTTGTGCTTTTTCTTTCCTTTTAAAAAATTCCAATTTTTTTTGGTCTGTTTTCTAAATAGAGAGAAAGTGTAGGGATGGGTGGTATAGAGAAGGTGGGGAAGATCTAGGAGGGGAAATCATGATCAGAATATATAGTAAGAAGAAAATATTGTCAATTAAAAAAAAAAAGAGCATTGGCTACTTTTGCAGGGGACCTGACATCCTCTTCTGACCTTTGTGGGCACTAGGCATTCAAATGGTATGTACACAGATATGTACACAGATGTGCATGCAGTCAAAACACCAATGCATGTGAAATGGAAATAAACAAGTTATTTTTAAACAAAAAAATTTTAATGGTATTTTATGTATATGGGTGTTTTGTGTGCATGCACATCTACATGAGGGGGCCAGATCCCCTGGAACTGAAGCCACAGCCAGCCATGAGCTGCCATGTGGGTGCTGGGAACTGAACCCAGTCCTCTCCCACACACCCCCGGAAGAGAAGCAAGAGCCATGTCACCAGCCCCATTTAAAAATGTTTAAAAAAAAAAAAAATGTTTTAAAGACACATGTAGGGCACTACAGAAAACCTTTTCTAGGGAACATAATTGGGTGTGATTTGGTTAGATTATCTTGATTAACACAAAACCAAAACCTCAACACCGCCCAATTTCATCATGGGGTGACAAGGACTACATAATAGATTTTTACTTCTGTCCTCCTGCCCTAGGACCACACCTCTCTGGTACCTGATGGCTGGGATCTTTAGCAACCCTCTACCAGACAACCATTGCATGTCAGGCTACATCTCTTTAAGTACTGTGGGGCCTGGGGTTGGGGGAGCCAGAGTAAGAGTGGGGTTGAGGTATGTTCAAACTCTAGAAATCTCATCCTGAGATCAACAGGAGTAGGACAACTCCCCCATGTCCCAGGGCACGTAACCCTGAATCCCTACCTTTGCCCTCCCTGCCCCAGGAGGTCCCGTAGTACAGTGGCCAGGTTAAACTCCCTCTCTCCTAATAAGGTCATGTCTAGCAGCAGCTGGAATTCCTCCTCTTGCAAATGAGGCATCCCCAATCACCCTGGCCCTGGCCAATGATGTGCACTCACCCAGAAAGCCCCTACTTAGCCCCCTCCAAGGATTTAAGTAGCCTTTGTTCCTCTCAATTAAGCTGTCTCACTGAAGCTGTCTTCCGAGAAGTCTTTTCTCACTGCGCTCACAGCTGCCTGAGGTCTCTTTCAATCCCTAGCTGTCTGTCCCCCCCCACCCCCACCTTCCCCTCTCAGGACTTACCAGTGAACAGATGGGGAAAATGGAGCCTAAACAGCAAAGTTATCTCAGTACCTCATTGAGCTCAACTCTCCATGATGCTCACTGACTTCTGCTAGTATTGTCTCTATTCTTTTGAGGGTTTCTTTCCTCCTTCTCCTCTTCCATTTTTTTTGTTTTTTCCGAGACAGGGTTTCTCTGTGTAGCTGACTGTCCTGGACTCACTTTGTAGACCAGGCTAACTTTGAACTCACAGACAACTGCCTGCCTCTGCCTCCCAAGTGCTGGGATTAAAGGCATGCACCACCACACCTGGCTCTTTTTTGTTTTTTCAAGACAAGGTTCATGTTGCCCTGGATATCCTGGAACTCTCTATGTGGACCAGGCTGGCCTCAAACTCACAGAGATCCGCCTGCCTCTGCTTCTGAAGTGTTAGGCTTAAAGGTGCACACTACCAATGCCTGACTTTGTCTCTGTTCTTTATCCTGGTTTTAGTATTGAGTTTGCCTCTTGCAGCTCATGGGACTAGCTCACCCAGTGATGGCAGCAGGTGACCTGGAAGTTGTCCCCACAGCAGCAAGGATCCTGTCAGAAAGCCACTGCATGGCTTGAAGAGCCTGAACTTCTAGATGTGGTCCTCCTGAGTGTAGCACAGTAGTCCCTGTTATATATAATGGTCTAAATTCAAAGTGCTTCATGTTCTGAAGACACACTACATTCAATTACATTCAGTGAACCAGAAAATCTACACAATTAATAAGGACTCCTATGAGATCAGGACACCACCAGCAACAGACCAACTCCCTGCTCCAGCCATGCTGTGTGCACATGAGGTCTTTGCCATGTGGGCTCTGAGGTCATAGTTACTGAGTACAAGAATAAAGGGTTCCCAAAGGCTGGGATTATAGGTGTGAATCACCATGCCCACTGTCATGTGTACTTTTGGGGCCATACCACCCATTCCATTGACTTTTCAAAATGGCATTGAAAAATCAAATACTGAACTCATTGTTGTGTAGACCAGGCTAGGCCAGAGAGGCACTTTGTAAGAGTTTAAAGACTCCAGGAAGTCATCAAACATGGTATTGATGGCATTGTGGTTATATGCTCAAGCTATGTATGTCCAGCTATGCCACAGCGGTCTGAAGCTTGAGGCTGTTTCAGTCACCTGGAGATGTGAAGTAGCTTCCACTCTGCACACCACATCCTGGGACTGACACTGGTGGATGTGGATTATGATTCGGGAGTGGGTATGGGAGAGTCAGGGGCTGAGGCTACAGTATTACAGGAGTGCCATCAACACAGAGACTTGTGTTCCTTGGAACTTGTTAAAAATACAATCTCAAGCTCCCAAATTCACACAAATGCAAAACTCTGAGATCAGAGCCAGTAATCCATCATTCAGAACCAGCTGGGGAGGTGACTGCCGACACACCCTAGTGAAGGAACTGCTGAGGGCGGCTCTGAAACAGCCCACCCAGGACTTCCCAATGCTGCCAGGGAGACTTAGTCCTCTTTGTGCAAAGTCTTCAGTTTTCTCTCCCTTCAGAATGAATAACAGAGCCACTTTCCTCTGATGAGACCAAAGAAAGATACCAGGAACATGTGTCTCCTGGTGTTCAAGGCAAGTGTGTTCTTGGAAAAATCCTATCACCTCTCCTCTGTCTAGGACAGCTGTCGGGACAAAACCATTTCATTCGCTGATTCTGGGCACTGAGCCATGCTGTGAGCTGAGCAGGTAGCTAAGATGAGGGGAAAGGCTAAACCAAAGGGTTGGGGATATACCCCAGCTTGACAATGGTTATCTGCTCCCACCAAAGAAACCCTCTTTTTCTTTCCTTCTACACATTCAATTTGCCAGATGATCATTTTCCAGGAGGGCTGTGGGGAGTCCCAGCCTTGCAGTAGTCTGCAGACACATCTTCCCACACCTCTCCCAAGCTCCCACACCTACTGGCCTTCTTCATCCCAATGTCCCCAGCCCCTCCTCCCCCCGCAATCTCCCTCATGACACACATACTTTGCTCTCATGACATCAGCTGTCATCTAAACTCGGCTCGCTTTTATTGTCCAGCCCCTAATTTATTATTTTATATCTGGAAATGATATTTGAAGCTCTTAAAAGAAGAATCTCAATGCCTTTAATTAAAGGAAGAGAGTGACTAGAGTTCAGGCTTACAACTGCCTGCCAAGCTTTGCAATCCTTGGCAGCTAGTAGGAAGGAGAGGTCAAGACAGCACAGCGTGTGTGGTATGCTGATTTACAGGGAGTGTAAAAATAAAAATCGAACATGCCAGGCTTCTCTGTTATTTCCTCTATCTCCAGTCTCTGAAGAAGGTAAAAGTAAAAAAGCATCCCAAAGGTGCTTTAGACATGGTCCAAGTGTGGACTCTAGAACTCCACATGCTGGAAGCCTAGTGTCTATAGTGTGGTGACAATGACAGGTAGGGGCACCTTTAAGAGGCAGGGTCTAATGACTGCTGATCAGGCCTTCAAGAGGGAGTGCATTCTCCTGAGAGGAGTTTAAGCAAATCTGGAACCTCCCCTCACTTTCTCTTGCATCCTCTCTTATCAGGTGATCTTCCTGTTCCAGACACATTTCCCACTATTGTCATCCCACCCACGAGACCCTCATCAGAACCAAGCAGATTCCAAGGCCATGCTCTTGGACTCCCAGCATTCTGAAGTAGAAACCTCTTTCTTTACTGAGCACCCATCCTTAGCATTTTGTTAAACACAAAATAGGCCCAGACACAGCTAAAGACTCAACGTAATGTAAAATCAGACAAACCTGGTCACAAATCAAAAGACATTTCTAATCTGGAACACAGAGGTAGATCCAAGCATCTCGGACAGCATGGACAAGGTGGCTGTATATATACTATCTAACAAGGGAAAGCGTCCATGGCCTTCATGGGATAGCAGAAGGACTGAGACTCAGACAGGGGAACACACTCAATCATGGAGGTAAAGAAAGGCAATATATTTACATAACAAATGTTTTAAGACATATCAGGATGGACAGGGTGCGGTCAAGTCTGTCACAGTGCACCTCTGTTAACCCTGTAAATCTTCACGGTATGATCTTCACCACAGCTTGCAAAGTGCAGCCACTCAGTGTCCTCTTCACTCTGCTCAGTGCTGCCACTGCAGTTCTTCCAGCATAGCCTTCTGATACCAAGTGCATGGCTCTGGCTGCAAGCAAGCCAGAAATCATACGGTCAACGCAAGCCATGATTGCAGAATACCCCACTGGAGTTCGCCTACACAGTGATATAACCAGGGTGCCCCTACAGCTGTTATAACTTGGATGGAAGTTTAATACTCCAGTAATTTTATTACATATTGAAAATATCTTATTCTATTTACTTTCAAAACAGACCGATACCTTACTCACAGGCCAATGACAATGACTAAAGGAACAAAAAATAATAAATTCTGTCAAATATTTTAATCATCAGTAGAATGACTGAAATGACTATTAAGGCTAACCTTTCAGAGGCCACTCAGACAGGTCAGTAGATAAAGGCATTGCCACCAAGCCAGTCAACCTTAGTTCAACGCCTGTGAGAACCTGACTCCTGCAAGTTGACCTATAACCTCTACTCACACCACTGCATTCACATGCTCATACACAAACATAAATAAATGTGAAATTTCTGAAAAGCTAGTCTTCCTAGATTTATTCTTTTTTATTAATTTATTTTATTAATTTATTTTTTTTTTGTTTTTTTCGAGACAGGGTTTCTCTGTGTAGCTCTGGCTGTCCTGGACTCGCTTTGTAGACCAGGCTGGCCTCGAACTCACAGAGATCCGCCTGCCTCTGCCTCCCGAGTGCTGGGATTAAAGGCGTGCGCCACCACCGCCCGGCTTTATTAATTTATTAATTCAAGATTTAACTCAATTACTTAGGTCAATCAAGATTACTGAATGTATTTCAACTTTGCAATATATTTCAGATTATTTTGTTCTGCTGGCACTGCTAAGAGATGAATGGGCATTAACATTTTTCTTGCTGGGTAAAGAAAGATGATGTGAACCCCTCAGTGAACCGCAAGGTGAGAGCCACAGTCTCAGGGGACATAACTGTAGGTTTTCAGGCAAGACAATAAATTGTATTAGAGGTTCCTGTTCCTAGGGTCCCCCAAAAAGGTAGGCCCAAAATGCTACCTAACACATTAGCTCTTGGAGAAAGTACGATACTTCTGTGTTGAGCTTGTAAACACTTGCTCAAAATGAGTAAGTTGAAAGCTAAGCTCCTAAGTCCGAGTGCTTAATGAGAGCTCATCTTTCTGTAAGGAGGAAGCTGATTATTACGGCAGCCTGAGTCACTTGGACACGAGCATTATGCATAAATAGAAATGGTAGATTTACTATGAATAGCAAGCTCTATAAATATGGATGCTGAGTTCTAAAAAAGCAAGATCTGTTACTGTTTTTTTCTCATATCACAAGTATCAAGATTTGGGACAGAGTTTGAAAGAAGGGCTCCAAAAGCAGTGCTAATGACAGCAATATCAGCAGAGGGACCCCGCCACCATCAGCATTCATTAAATTCATTAAATTTCTCTATCCTATTAAACCTATCGCTGGAAGTGGTGATCAATCAAATAGTGCATTTCTTCCAGGCAGCTATTCTGAAGGGCAGAACTTACTTATTTACATAAAATGAGGGGTTGTTTTATTTCTTCCTCTAAATTTAGCATGTTAATTAATACATTGCATTTAAAAGACACAGAGGGACCTGGAGAAATGTTGAACATACAAGCAGGATCACCTGAGTTTAAACCAGCAGGACCCATGTAAAAGCCAGACGAGCTACATACACCTGAAACCCCAGTGCTGTATGGGGAAAGAGTGGCCGGTCAGGTCGGCACTTCAGATCCAACGAGAGATCAATAGCAGTTCCACAGAATCAGTCTAGTTGAGGAAACCCAAGGCTGAGCCCCATACACTAACAAAAGTCATTTTAGGAGGTACTACCTGGCTGTAAGTACCAGAGACAGAGATTTCTGTCCCTCTCCATGAAAATGTTCACTAGATTTGCCACCAAAGATCACCCCATTTCTATCTAATCAGATGGAAGCAAACTAGGAATTAAATACCTTGGACTTGTTTCTACACAGCGGATCCAGTCATTCATTTCTTGATTTGTCTTGTTCCAGGAGTATATACAAATCTTCCCACTCTCTAATCCGATTGCAACCACGTATCTGTTTTTAAGGCAGGGAGGTGACAGGTTGGTTCAGCATGAACTTCTCTCATCTCTACCTGCTCTTGAGTGCTTCCTCGGTGTCTCACTCTCCCACCCTGCACTGCTTTGCTGTGTCTCCAGTCTCCTCTCTGCAGGGGATGTGCACAGGTCCACCTGCCCTTAGCTGCCCAAGCCCACAAGCTAAGTGTTTTCCCAACAGGCGCACTGACTCCTGTTCTCCTAGGCTGCTTGTGACAGAAAGCAAGACAGCACATAGTCTGAAATAAGAACCTTCCTCTCCATTTGACCACCAGTCATGGAATTCCAAGATTTTTAAAATTCTTATAGGAAGCATAAGCACTTTGAGAGCAGCAGCGACTCTGAAGGCAGGTCCACACACCAAAACAACAGCTGAGATGCTACTCAACAAGCAAATCCCACAGAAACTGACCTTTGGGACAGGTTAAGCACAGGGCAGACACGGACAGCTGTCACAGAACTGCCACAATCCAGGACTGAGGAGCAGGGGCCGATGCTGTGCTCCATGGGGTCATGACTGGAGTTACACTCGCCCCAGACAACCACCTAGAGCACAAATCACACTGTGAGGCTTTCTCTGCAAGGTTTCTACCGGTGTATTCCGGTTCCTGGAGACAATGAAAATGATCTGCTCCTTTTATGTCACAGAGAGCCTACAGTGTGGCAGACACAGGTTGAGATCTCAGATATAGAAGTGTACCCAGAGAGCATGGAGTGTTGTCCATTACTTTCTGGAACACACAACATGGTTCCAATGCAGTGAAATCCCGCCTGACATGTCCTGCCCACAGTTGTTGCCCTCAGAACTTGTCACACATTTGTTGAAGAGGAAGACAATCTCCTTTTCTATATTACCTAATGCTCAGGCAATCAACTTGGCTATCAGGAGGTCAGAACTTTGATAATATACTCTACATAAAACATAAGGTTTCCCTGCGAGCCCAGGGCTCAAGGAAGCAAAATTGGACAAGGTGCAGGTGTACGACCACTGCATGATTCTGAGGAGAGGCCGTGGGAAGCACACATTTCTGAAAGTGCAGCAAATACATTTGGCCTGTTTCAGCCACTGAGAGCTGGTACTTCAGCCAACTAGCATTTAGTCACTGTTTTATCCTTGAGAGTTAGGCAGATGGAGCCTGCTTCCTCGGCACCCAGCAAGGGATCTGTGTTCAACACCAGGAAGAGAACAAACAGCCAGACTGGGAGAGCAATGCTGTGTGTTACCAGGCCCAGGCAGCTCTGTTCTAGTCATCTGGACTGTTATCACTAGAAAGGGAAGGGTGATGAAAAGAAACACTACACCTTTCCAAGAGCCCTGGACTAGGAAACTCAGAAAAGACAATGATTTAAAGAGCACAGCACCAGAGCGAGGCGCCAAGGGCAGTCCTCAGGCAACAAGGGTAAGGGTGAGTTCAAACACTGAGGGCTGCTTAATTCCCTGACCTTTTCAAGCTTCCGGCATGGTCTGCCCCTCTTCTGTCACTGAATTAAAATGTCATAACCTTTACCACTGAAAAGTGGGAGCTGGGAGCTGGCTGGATTTTTAAAGGCTTGGCACACAAACACAAGGACCCATGTTTGATTCCCAGTGCTTGTGTTAACCAAACCAAAACCAAAACAAATCCCAAGCAAGGTGCTGTACTTGAACACAGCACTGATGAGGCAGGCATCATCCCTGGGGCTGGTTCAACAGTCACAAATAAAGCTTATTATTTCAATCAGAAAACCAGAAGTGCTGTATTCAGACCCTCCTGACTCCTGGGTGCTCACTTAACAAACCTCTGGCTTCATCTTGCACTGGGGCTACCTGGTGACAGAATCTGACTAAACGTCTTCTTGCCATGTTTAGAGAAAAATGGTTGTAGAGTTTAACAAAGAAAGCTCTTTCAGTGTACATATATAATGGGGAAATAATGAACTAATTTGTAAACATCTTATCAGAAAGGCAGAATAATGTTTTTAAATATAACTACAAAAACATTATTTTACATTTTCAAAAACTTAAGTTTTATCTTTGGTTAGGAAAAAAAATTTACCTTTTTGTCTCGACTTCCAGTGAAGAAATACTTGCTATCAGGACTCCAGTCACAAGACCAAATGATTCTACTGTGCACAGATGTGATTTTGTTGGTGAATGCAGAGAGACTGAAAAATGGGTCTGAAAATTAAAAAAACAAAACCACACATACATTGCTGACAATGCAGGACAGGTAGCTCCTCTCCAAACCTGCGGCAAGGCGTCGGGCACCACCACGACTCAACAGCCACTTCACCCAATGCCACACTCACACTGCAGCAGAGGACAGAACCCAGCCCTCACCACAAGGCTGTGTGCCCATGGCTCATGTTGCCTCCTCACTCTCTGATGACTGACAACAAAAATCTTTTAGGCATTCAACTAAAGGCTAATTTACCATTTTAAAACAAGTCTAGGCTCAGGGGTTAAGAGCACTGACTGTTCTTCCAAAGGACCTGGGTTCAAATCTCAGCAACCACATGGCAGTTCACAGCTGTCTGCAATTGACGGGCGTGGTAGTGAAGCTTTTAATCCCACCACTTGGAAGGCAGCTGGATCTCTGTGAGTTCAAGGATAGCCTGGTCTACAAAAATGAGTCCAGGACACTAGGGATACACAGAAAAACCCTGTCTCGAAAAACAAAAAACAAATAAAAGAAGTCTAGAGTGATTTAACTGCACTCCAGAAGTAGCCAAATCTACATATTATGGAAAAAAAAACTACAAAGAGAGGAGGAAAGACATTTTTCTCATAATGTGGACTATGTAACTGCTTATGGAGAAGAGAATAAATTTGTCAATCCACAATCCAAAAAGAAACAACAAAGTCACACGTCATTTATAGTACTTCAACTATTTTGTGTGCTTGCCTTCAACATGTTTATTTATTTAGTGGGTAAGTGTGTACACACATGCACGTGTGAGTGCTTGTCAGAAAACAGCTTGTGGCACTTGGCTCTTTCCTTCCATGTGTGCATTCCTGTGATTGAGCCTGGTCCTCAGGCTTGGTGACAAATGCCTTTACCTACTGAGCCATCTCGGTGGTACGGCACTTCAACTTTTAAAATAAAGTGCTGCAAGTTAGGAAATCACTTGTGATGTCAAAGGAAAACAATTGCTCCAAACTTATGGTACATTACATCCTGACTGTAGTAAGAATTTTGTTTCTTAAAAAACCCAGTTACGAGAATGTTTTTGTTTTAACCCCAGGTGTGGGGCTGCTTCAGTTTGTCCACACCTGTAAACTATAATTGTGCCTCTTGCGCTAGTAGGGGCGTGGCTTAGCCAGCTGTGAAGAGTTAACTCTGGAATGGGGATAAATGGCAGAGGCCCGAAAAGAACAGAGGGGACTCCAAAGAAAGAAGAGGTTGTTGCTCCCCCAAACTGCCGCTGTGTTTCCTGGTTTGCTGGATTTGT
>CAJQZJ010001006.1:3579587-3608151 GCA_907164525.1 Lophiomys imhausi
CTCTCTCTCTCTCTCTCTCTCTCTCTCTCTCTCTCTCTCTCTCTCTCACACACACACACACACACACACACACACACATTTTACCTGTGACCCAACTCTTACTAATAAAGTATAAACAGGCACTTATGTGCAACAGAACCATTCTCTATAGCCATTTATCTTCCCACTTCATTTCCATTAAATTATTTTGTTTCATTTATTTGGTTGGTTGATTTTTTTTTTTCGAGACAGGGTTTCTCTGTATAGCCTTGGCTGTTCTGGCACTTGCTCTGTAGACCATGCTGGCCTCGAACTCACAGAGCTCTGCCTGCCTCTGCCTCCCGTGTTGGGATTAAAGGCGTGCTCCAGCACCGCCTGATGTACTTCATAATCTTATAGTCCATGTTATTTGTTTTCTTCTTTGCTAGAACCATGGTTCATGTACATGCTAAATAACCCAAGCTGTATTCTAAACCCAAATGCATATATTTTTGTAAGTAACTCAAATCTTATGGAAAAAGCAGGCATACGTAACAAAAAAATATATATAACGTAAACAAAGTCCCAGTAAAACATTTTCCCTGGGGCTAGAGCAATGGCTCACTGGTTGGGTGGAGCACTAGCTCTCTCCACAGAGATCCCGGGTTCTGTCCTTAGCACCACATGGTGGCTCATGACCATCTACACCTCTCGTCCCAGGAGATCCCCCTCTTCTGGCCTCTTAGGGCAGTGCATTCATATAATACACAGATATATGAACAGGTAAAACATACATACAAATCATAGTAACTTTTACAAAACCCACAACAGTCTCACTATTCTAATTGGTAACTTCTTTTTCCCACAACTTATTTTCCTGTCATATGATGCAGCTATTAGGCCAGGAGCGGTGGCGCACAACTTAATCCCAGCACCCAGGAGGCAGAGGCAGGTGGGTCTCCATGAGTTTGAGGCCAGCCTGGTCTACAGAGCAAGTATGAGCCCAGTCAAGGCCACATAATGAGACATTTTTAGAAATGTAGCAAAGAACTGGTCATATCCATTACTTTACTGCCCCACTCCTGCCTACAGAAGAGTGTAATCTCCATCAAGATGGGACTCATCCTTCACTTGATCCAGGCCCCTACTGTAGAGACAGCATATGACAGCCATGTCTCAAGTGAAGTGATATTGCTGCTTTAGTCTTGAACTCATGTTACACAAAATATCTGTGCTTATTTATTTATTATTTATTTTTGTGTGTATGAGTGTTTAACTCATATATATATATGGGCACCACATACATGCCTGGTGCCTGTGGAGATTAGGAGCAAGCATCAGATCCTCTGAAACTGGAGTTAAGGATGGCTGTGAGCCACCATGTGGGTGCTGAAAAACAAACTCAGGTCCTCTACAAGACTAGCAAATGCTCTTAACTGCTGAACTATCTCTCCTGCATGTGTTTAAATCAGTATATGCCATGGCTCACATAAAAGTCTATCAAATGAGAAACATACGATATAACTTCTTTTCTACCTGTATGCTATATCTACAGCCTGTAGCAAATGTTTTAAACTTGGAAAAAAATAAAACATCTAGAGGAATACTCACATCACAAAGCATGTGACTCAGCGACTGCCCTGAAATGGAACTAAAATTTTCCACAAAATTCCGAGGAGCAGAAAAAACACGAAGAACTTTTTCATCTGCTCCAGACACAAACTGAAATCGATCAATCATTGCTAAACATTTCAGGTCATATCCATGTATCTGAGGCCTTGCAATCTCGTGCCAAGTCACCTGGGGTTAAAACACAACATACAAAATGAAAATGAGTGCATGCTTCAAAAAAATCAGTCCCTTCTGACAAGCAAAATATGGGATGGCACGTCTGCTACTGTCCGGTAGTTCCCACTGCCTGCGATCCAGTGGATATGCCCCAGCCTGCATGTTCCTAATGGCTGAGGAGGCTGCTCCACCTGGGAAATTTCAAATGGAAGGAAGGTTTGGGTTAAGGAGGAAGATGTCTTACCTGTGATTGGTCTTTCCTCTTCCAAGGGGCAAAAAGGCGAGTTGTTTGATCAGTACTTGTAGTGATGATGAACTCTCCCTCTGGATCCCACATTAGGTCTTGGACACCATTGAAGTGTCCTGAAATGACAATCTCTGGAGTCCACTGTCTCTGCAATGAAAATGATCATAACACATATCAAAATAAACAAGGACCCCCAAGAGGAAAGCTGCAAAGCTAAGTATTCAAGACAAGATCATAAATAAAAGCTGTTTCCCAATCAACCCCACTAAACTGTAATATCCAAATTTGTGCTCTATCCTTTGAAACAATAACTGGGAAATTTCCCAGCAGCCAGACAGCTTGATGTTGTTACCTGTCTATTAATTCTCCTGTAAAACAGGTATTAAATAATGGTGACCACCATGAAAATACATTAGGATTAAATGAGTTTATACTTATGAAGTATGCAGACAATGACAGCACATACTACCTGCTCACTGAACATTTAATAAAGTCCATAATGAAGAAAGAATATTGAGTAAAATGAGGCTGATTTTGAGTGAGTACCTAAAGGGTTTCTATGTTATATTAGAGGACTTAGCCAGGTGTGGTGGTGCATACCTCTAAACCCAGCACCGAGGAGGCAGAGGCTGTCAGATCTCCCAAAGTTTGAAGCTAGCCTAGTCTACAGAGAGAGGCCGTCACAAAAAGCAAAACAGAACAAAAGTTAAAGGGCTTATGGATATGAAGGACAGAGAGATGAATCACATCAAGTTGGTCTACCTATTCCTATTCAGCTCACAGCAGCAACTGTGTATACAGGTAATACAGAGTATACCATATACCTTTGCTCAGAACCCTTTTTTTCAATAAATTCAAGTGAGAGTGAAACTATGAGAGGAAAATGAAATTAACTATGCAACTAAGATTGCTTAAAGCCTAGTCTAATGAATACAGTCAGTAATATCGTCTTCAGTTTTACTGAAACAGAGTCTCATGTAACCCAGGTTGGCCCAAACGTACTTTACACCAGAGGCTGGCATTGAACTCTTGATATTCCTATCTCTGTTCTCAACATTGGAATCACAGGTATGAACTAACATGCTGGCTCAATAATTACACTAAGTTATATTCTGTAAGTAAAAATGGCAAAGAAATGATATTAGTTACCCATTATACAAGTACAGGTTCTAAAGTTAATAAAGTCTAATGGGTACTTCCATCAAGCTCTGGACTACAGACAGCCCTTTGGGATTATTAGCACAGTCTCCCATAGTAACTCCCTACTTGCTCATAAAAATCAGCCCTGGGCTGGAGAGATGGCTCAGTGGGTAAGAGTGCTTACTGAGCCACCATGGAGACTGGAGTTCAGATTTCAGCAGCCCTGGAACAAGCCATACATAACGCAAATGCCCGTAACTGCAGCTTTCAAGGCTCTCCTGGTTTCTGTGCACAGGCAGGTGGGGACACCTGCACATACATCTGAGCATACATTCACCCAGACATACACACACACAAAGTAAGTCTGTGAAAAAATAAAGGAAAATCAATCTCAAAGGGTCAGAAAGATGGCTCAGTGGTTAAGAGTGTTTCTTCTCTTCCAGATACCCAAGTTAAATTTCCAGCACCCATGTCAGCCGGCTCACAACCACCTAGAGTTCCGTTCCAACAGATCCAACCTCCTTCCGCATCTTGCCTTGCACTTTTCTTCTATAAAGGTCCTCAAAGACCAGCTGAGTTAAGGAAATAAGAGTTCACCTTAAAAAAAAAACAATAACAACAACAAAAAACAAAAACCGTTCCTAAACTAACAATGCCACAGACGTATTGGTTTTCTTTTTTTTTTTTTTTTCATGACGTATTGGTTTTCTTAACTGTGGAAATAATCCTAAAGGCTAAGTCCAAATGGAGGCTGGAAGACTAATTCTCCTATAAAACAAGAAGTTAAAACTTCAGAGGGGATTATCACGAAGGCCCCAAACTAAAATGATGCAAAGCCATGAATGTGTCCTTTATAAAGGGAGCTGCTGGGCTAGTGTGATAGCTCAGCAAACAAAGGCCCTAACCACCAAGTCTGACAACCTAAGTTCCACCCCCAGGACCCATTAGTATAAGGAAAGAGCTGGGTTGTCCTGCAAGTTGTCTTCTAACCTTTGCATTTGTATACCCACATATACACAAAATAAAAATACGTAAAATATATTTTAAAAAGGAAGCTATCAGATACACATTCAAAATGTGACAAGTCACATTTCACCCAATATTCTTAGTTCTTTAGTTTAATTATTAAATTTAAAAATCACTTCTCTAGCCTCACATAAGCTAGGCCAATGCCACTGAGCCACAATCCAGACCCACATGAATAACATTTAAGCATCATTCAATACTGTCACACCACTGGACAAGTCTGCACTTTTCTTCCTAGAAAAGCCCAAACTTCTAACCTAGTATAAACACTACGTTTAGAAATGAGTGTCATCTCTGCTTAAACATGCCTACTCAGAAAGCATAAGTCAGCAGGGAGTCCGTATGCTCGTACCGGGTTTACTGTGCTCTGCTTCCAAAGGTGTAGTGCTCCGTGGAATGCGTGAGCGATGATCATGGAGCCATTCTCACCAAACTGGCAATCATAGAACCCCAGGGTATTTCCACCTACTTCACCTACTCGGACCTACACAATAACAGAAAAACGGTTATCAACCAATAGGTTCATTTCTCACACTGGAAAAAGGGTCTGGAGACTAGGTTACAGCTCATTTGACATACAATGTATACAAAGAGTGAAAATTTACAGCTCTAGGGATATAAATTTGGGGTATATATGCTGACTTTAAAAAACTCCATTTTGCATTTCTTAAATATTCACATCTTACCTGTTCTAACCAAACCCCTGACTCCTCATCTGGAGCCCAGAGAATCATGGTCTTGTCCATGGAGGCAGACAGCAGTCTCACTGGCTGCTGCAGAATGCCATCTGAAGAGTAAAAACTAATGTCTTTAGATGATCAACAAGCAGAGTTTAAGAAAAACAGAAGGGCACATAGTGCTGATTAGAACATCAAAGCCAAGTGTGATGGCTCACACCTAAAACCCCAGCACTTAGTAAACTGAGGCAGGACAACTGTTCCAAGCTCAAGGCTAGCCTGACCTACACTGTGAGACCCTGTCTCCAAAAATAAAAACAAAAAGTACAAATAGCCATAAGATCTACCCTTAGTACAAACAAGTTGTGATATATTGAGACAATGGAATATTATAGGATAATAAACTAGAGCTACATGAACCAACATGGCTACATCTCTAAACATCTACAAAAGTGTGATGCAAAAGAATAAGTACATACTGGTACTAAATTTTGTCAATAACAATGCTGTCCATGACTATATAAATATGAAATTCAGGTTCAATACCATGACTAGGAATGACACACACTGAACATCCTGTCTCCACAGAACAATGGAGGGAAAGCTTCAAAGGGACACAGGTTCCTGAACTATAGAAAAACTACAGGTTGTCTCTCTAATATAAAAATTTTAAATAATATATATTATTTTAAAAAATTTTTAAAGTATTTTTTTTACAATTTTTAATTATGTGTCTGTAATGCATATCTGTGTGAGTATGTGCAGGGGTGCCTGGTCCCCCTAGAGTTGGGAGTTACAGTACTGACACAGATGATATGGGTTGGGGATTGACCTGGGTCCTCTGCAAGAGCAATGCTAGGTCTTAGCCACTGAACCATCTCCAGACCCTTTGAATATTTTAACTATTTATTTATATATATGTGTGTGTGAGAGAGAGAGGCCCCTTGTATGAGTATCACATTTATAATGTGTATGCAGAAGCCATTCAGAGCCCATTAGATTCCCTGGAATTGCACGTCCTTATGAACCTGCCTGATGCGGACCCTGCAAACAGAGCTCAGGTCCTCTGCAAGAGTACTGGGTCCTTTTAGCCACTGCACCATCTCTCCAGCCTCTAGCACTGATCCCACCTTCTCCTCTGAAGGCCAGATAAGGGCTTAGTTTGAGCTTGGGAATGTGAAAGGAGTGATTCCACTTTGCCTTTCAGTATCTTTGGCTGGGTCTTGGTGTAAATGCTCAGTCAAAACTGTATCTTCCTCTTCTTTATTTACTTAAAGATTTTTTTAAAAAATTTAATTATGTGCCTATGTGTGTGAGTACTGGTACCCTCAAAGTCCAAAGACAGTGTTAGATGTATCTCTCCACTCCCTCTTCCTCTTATTTTTACTAGTGAAAATACAGCTAAAAATTAGCAAAAGTATGAGTGTATAGTCTTTTTCCTTTTTACTTGTGTATGTGCACATGCATCTGTCTGAAATAAGGGCTGCACTATTCAAGATGGGCTAGCCTTGATTTTGTAACTGTCCTGTCTCACCTTCCTGATGCTGTAATTACAAAGATGCTCAGCTCTTTCTTTTCTTTTGAAAGGAGGTCTTCCTATGTAGTTCATTCTGGCTACAAACTCACAATCTTCCTGTCTCACCTCTCTAGTGGTGGGATTATAGGCATGTACCATCACCCTCAACAAGATTTTTTTTTTTTTAGTTTTAAACTTGATTTCCTAGAAAAGAAAAAATTAATCACACCACTCTCAGCTACAGAGAAGGTAAACTTCTGAGCTAATGACAACACAGCACGTAGTCAGGGCAAGTGGAAGGTTACGGCTTAGAAACCACATACAAGGCTACATGGCATACACAGGAGCTGGCTGGAAGGCTAAAACGATGAAGAAGATACTGTGGCAAATATGTACAACCCAAGAGTAGAGTGGTGATCCCCGGAGCTGCTGACTGCTATTCCTGGGTGAAAGAACTAGGCTGTGCCTCGCTCAGCTCCACAGCGGCACCAGCCTGAACATGGTAACTAACCCTGCCCCTCCCCAGACAGAGGTTAAGGACAAGATAAAGGGAAAGGGGTGTTTTAGCAAGTGCTACCTCCCAGTAGCACTTCCACACGACCAAGAGTGACGGTTAAAGTGAGCTTGGCCTGAGTCAGTTTTTCTTTTATTGTTTTTAGATTAATATTGTTATTATTTATATGAATGCTCTGTCTGCATCCACACCTGAAAGCTAGCATCAGAAAGTTACATATGGTTGTGAACCACCACAGAGTTGCTGAGAATTGAACCCAGGACCTCTGGAAGAGCAGTTAGTGCTCTTAACCACTGAGCCATCTCTGCAGCTCCTGAGTCAGTTTTTCTTAAACTCCTGAATCCCAGGAACTTTGAAGAAACACAGCGAACAGGAGTACGGCAGTTTCAGCACCTACAGCAGTCAGTCAGCCAGCCTGCCCAAGGACAACTTTCAGTGGAGCTGCCGTCGGCACGTTAATGACTGGGTCAACTTGAAAATGGCTTCCATTTACGAACTTGTCACACTCAAACAATCCTCCAGTCCAGCTGCTCAGCTTAAGACACCGTTACATTTAATCAAGCAAGGCCTGTTTGTTGTCCTCCTACCTTTATAAAATGAAGGCTGCCAATGAACTGCATTTACCCAGTTTTCGTGCCCAGCCAGCAAGGTCTCCAGGGTGACTGCACCCATTGTGCTAACACCTACAACAGAAGCGACACAGGGAGCCTTTCTTCACAGTCTTCTAAAATGAACATTTCTATAAAATGAAGTCTGTGGTATTTTTACATCAAGCAATTAGAACAAAACATAATAATCCAGACTCAACAATAATGGAAAATATAAACTTCACTAACCTCACCCATTTGAGAGAAAGAGCTAAAAATGAAATTTCCTCTACATTTTTCCCTATCTGGGCATAAATATTAATGAATATATTTTACTATTTGAAATATTCTTGAAAAGGCTGTTACATGGCAATTAAAAAGCAAAATCATACATCATTACATTTTGAAATATCACACGTGCAATTCTTATGTGTCAGTTCAAAACTAGGGCTGGAGTGTAGCTCAGATGTGTCCTGTCTAGCATGTGCAAGGTGACCTGGGTTTAATTTCTAGCACAACCAAATCTACATTTTTTTTTTTTTTTTTTTTTGGTTTTTCGAGACAGGGTTTCTCTGAATATCTCTGGCTGTCCTGGACTCGCTTTGTAGACCAGGTTGGCCTCGAACTCACAAAGATCCGCCTGCCTCTGCCTCCCAAGTGCTGGGATTAAAGGCATGCGCCACCACCGCCCAGCTCAAATCTACATTTTTAAAAAAGGTAGTATTAAAACAAAAACAAGGGCTGGGATATAACTCAGTTGAGAGAGTGCATGCCTGGCACAATCACAGCCCTGGGTTCCAGGACAGTGCAGCACAGTCTCTAACAGCAACAGGGGTTCAGGAGGATATATGAAACCCTGTCACAGATAGATAGATGGATGGATGATTAGACAGACAGACAGATGATAGATATACAGCAAAAACAGGTAAGCCAGCCTCCTTGTTTCTCTACTTAATACCAGTTTTTAAAAATTTAACATAAATGAAGAAATAAGGGAAACTAAAATTCATGTCATAAACTTTAAAAACAAATAAACGAAAATTCTGATATTTGCTATAGCTATTTATAATGCTAGCTATATAATTTCTTGGTTTTCCCAATACAACTGTTAGCAAAGTCACAACTCTTAAGACTAACCAAGAACAGTACACCTAGTGAAGACTAATGAGGACTGGCTTTGGTACTTAAATACAAACTCAAATATATTGCCATTACACAACATTCCAATAGGACCTGAGGGTGGGGAAGCCGCCAGTCTATTACAACATCGTAAGAAAATATGAATTACATATGGCACTGAAATATAGAAAAAGAATTTAGCTTGTCCCTCATGAGTATACTTCAATAGGACTGGAGTTCATACTATTCCTGTGCGTCCTCTTATGTTATGCTTGCAACATTACACAAATTAATTCATTGATAAATATTAAGCATAAACTTTTAGTAATTAAAAAACGACCAAACTAATATTTTAAAAAAATTGTTTCAAACATGAAAAATAACAAATCTCACATAAAAATAATATAGACAGGCGTGGTGGCACACGCTTTTAATCCCAGCACTTGGGAGGCAGAGGCAGGCGGAACTCTGTGAGTTCAAGGTCAGCCTGGTCTATAAAACTAGTCCAGGACAGCCAGGGCTCTGTTACAGAGAAACCAACCAACCAAACAAACCAACCAACCTTCACACAGATGATGGAGATACAGACAGATGACACAGCTAGCAGAGTTGAGTACTGTTACATTAAACACTCACAGTTACTTACCTCCATCTTGTATAGTGAAAGTATTTTCCTTCAGTCTAATACTATCATCTTCAGTTTCTAAAGATGTCGGTTTCATATACAGTCGCCATATTCTTATTAGGCAATCCTGTGAACAGCTTGCTAGGAAAAGGTCTCTACCTATTTGGAGAATACATACTACATTACTTTTTAAAACACTGCATGCAGCAATTTTTCATCTATGGTGTATATATTTCTAGATCCAAAACATTAGACTTTGTTTCCTCACCCTTCATTTATTTGACTGGTATTCATTTTTAAAGGCACTGGTAAATATACACACAATGTTAATAAATACATATATAAGTGTATACAAGTGGTTCTCTATAGCTAGGCCACAAAGTTCTAGAAAGAACTCTTCAAGAATGTCTACATATAAATAAGACAACTATTGTCATCCTGTAAATATCAATTTATTGCATACTTTCTTCAGTCAGTCAACAGTTAACGAAAGAGTTAAGAATTTCCTCTTCGGGGCTGAAGAGACGGCTCAGTGGTTAAGAGCACTGGCTGCTCTTCCAAAGGACCTGGGTTCAAATCCCAGCACCCACATGACAGTTCACAGCTGTCTGTAATTGCCGGGTGTGATGGCACATGCCTTTAATCCCAGCACTCGGGAGGCAGAGGCAGGCAGATCTCTGTGAGTTCAAGTCCAGCCTGGTCTACAAAGTGAGCCCAGAACAGCCAGGGCTACACAGAGAAACCCTGTCTCAAAAAACTAAAAAAAAAAAAAAAAAAAAAAAATCCCCTTTCTGTGCCAGTGAGAGTTCAGTACACAAAGACACTTGCCACCAAGCCTCTGTGAGTTTGATCTTGGGATACATGGAAGGAAAATGTGCCCCCACTCCCCAATGCTGTCTTCTAATCTCCATATGCATGCCATAGTACATGTGCTCTTTTCAAAAAACTGTTAAAATCCCTTTTCTATCTGAGACAGTAGACAACATAACACACAAAGGAACCTTAAACCTACATCAGGAAAGGCTGCTTCCCTGGAAATTACAGAAACTTGTCCCCGTCATGCTCACTTCTAGTAAAATGTCTACTGACCGAAGGTTGCCCATTCCACGCCTCTTATCCAGTCCTCGTGTCCGCAAAGAGAAAGCACTTCCTGAAACTAAGAAGACAACAGTCAGTAAGGTACACGCCACCTAGTGACTACTGCGCTAGTCTAAGCAGATACTATTGCAAGTCTCCAATAGTTTAAACGTTCACATAATAAGACAGCACATGCCGTGGATACGCACTGCAAACACTGGACACCTAGACTTTTGCAACTATTTTAAAATTTCTCACAGAATGAAAGGAAACAAGGACTTAGACCTAACCAACCCTAGTCCTGGTCTGTGCTCCTTTAGTAGCCAAAGCACACACAGTGTACAGACAAACAAAGGGGAGCACAGAGTACTTCAGCAGGGTGCTGAACCACACTTAAAACTTTACGGAAAGCACCAGTGTCACATCTTTCTTCTCTCCCTCCTCCATGTAACGCTTTTATGGGTTTCAGTTACTAGTTTCCTCTACTAACTCTGGGTCTGGTGACCAAGGAAACGGTTAGTCATATTCAAATGTGAAAGACTATTTAAGAGAGAACTGTCAAAAATCTGTTGTGTTATTTTGGTTTGAATTACAACATTCCTGAAATGTTATAACCTATTATTATAAGTCCATATTAAGATATGTCACTAAACAAAACATAATTCTAGTCTCTTAACTGCAACTTTATATGCCATGTTTGGCCGGTAACTCTGGGAGGCTTACCCTTTTCTGAAGGGAAACAGAGGAGGAGTGGATGGAGGTGGTAGAAGACGTAGGGGGTGAAGGGAGGAGAAACTGCACTGGGGATGTAATATATGAGAATAAATTAATAAAAACACAATAAAATAAAAACCACGAGTTACCTGGTCATCCTGTTGAACAAATAAGTGAATTTTGCAGTCATCATCGCCACACGCTAATATTGGTACTGGGAAGGAAAACAGGCATGGCTATGAGGACCAGGGCTACAATCACTGGGTGAAGAAACTGACTTCCGCTCCCCATACCACTGCACAAACTAACTGAAAGGGTCCAGCCAGGCTCCAGGAATAAATGGACATCCTACATGGTTCTAGTCAGGCTGATGGCAAATTCGGAGACAATTAGTGTGTCCATCCTGTGAATTATGACGAAGGTGAGTGAACAGGAGATGAAGAACAAGGAGGAACCAGGGAGAAAGCACGGGGTAAGTGCTTGCCATATAAGCCTGCCACCCTGAGTTCAATCACTGGGACCCACATAAAAAGCCAGATGTGGTGTTGTGCAACTGTAAATCCAGCACGCCTTAGGAAAGATGAGAGGCCGACAGAATTGGCAGATAGTTTGCAGGCCACCTATCCTAGAATTCACGGCGTGTACAGAAACACTAGAAACAGGGAAAACAGACAGGACTCCCAGAAGTTGTCCCCTAACCAAAATAAATTTTAAATAACAACTAAGGTGCACTTCTACACCAGCCAGGGGAACAAGAAAAGCGGTTAGCCCAGCTGAGTTCTGAAGAGCCTCTGAGGCCAGCATCAGTTGTTACCTAAAAATCTTTACATGTGTTTGCTGACTCAGGACTTTACATTTTGCTTGAACATGAATTAAATGTTAAAATAAAAGAGCACACAATCAAATATATAGGCCAGAACTCTGAGATGACTAAAAGGTGCATGTCACAAAACTAGCCTCGCTTCCCAGTCACCTTTGCGTATAGGAAGCATGACACAGAAGTGGAACCCCAGTTCCTGCCAAAGACACAGAGAGCAGGAGAGGCTGGAGCTGCCTGGCCAGGCCTCTAGCAGGTGGGCCTGTCCTCCTGCTAAAGGAGGAGGTAAAGAAAACACTGTCTCACATTGACTGCAGATAAAGAAGGCAGGTAACATCGAACTCATCATGCAGGCAGGGCATGAAGAGCTGCCATCTTGAGAAGCTCACACAGATAAGCACTCTTCAACACACCCTGGCCTTTACCTTCAAAGAACTACTTTCTCCAAATTGTATTTAGGTACATCCATGATAAATTCTTTATGCAGCAATATCAATTTGGAGCATATATTAAATCAATAAAATCTCAGCTAGCAAAATTCCTAACAGCTGTCCTTAACTTTATGATCTAAACTTGGGTTGTTGAATACTGTAATGTTTTGTTATCAACATCTCAGTTATTTGTTGTTCTGTGTCTGAGACAGAATCTCATGTAGCCCAGGCTGGCCTTGAACCTCCATCTCCCTAACACTTAGGTTACCGACACTGATCTCAATGCTCAAGTTGTTCATTTCATAAGAGCATTTAGATACAGGGCTGGGAGTGTAGCTCGGTGGTAGAGTGCTGTTTAGCATGTGTGAGGCTGTAGGCTGGATCGCCAACACAGGAGAAACAAATGTAGCAGACACAAAGTCAAGCCCCAAGCATTTCATTGTGCTGTTCTTTTAATAAATGGCAGGTCACTCACCATTAGTACCAGGCAAAAGAGACAGGCAAACAGTCAGAACAAATCCTTCCCCGAAGTTCAAGGTCTGAAGGTATTTTACTGAAAAACAAAACTCACCATAAACAACTACCTCTGAGCTAATCTAAGTAAAGAAGCTGGGGGGTATCACTAGTCCAGGGTTATCAGCATGGAGACAGAGAGAAGTCAACCCCAAGAATCAGTGACCTTGGGATATTAAGTTGTTAAATTTCAACACGATTAGAGAGAATAAAATAGCTCATTTAAAAGGCTCAGGAGGAATTTATTTAGTCAAATAATTTTGATAAAGGGTATTTGAAAAAACAAAAAGAAACACATTCATATTAGAATTATAACATTTTTAAGTTGCTTGAAATATTGGAACTTATGTGTGCTCTTGTAGCTGTTACAATTCCTGTTTCTTTTACCTAGGTTACAAAGCCTCCAAACCTACCTTCAGACCCCTTTTTAGACCAGAGTCGAACTGTTGAATCTGAAGCTGCAGAAGCTATCAGGGTATGGAGCACACCATCTGACGGCATGTAAACAGCATGCACGGCATAAACAGGTCCTTCATGGCCTTGGAGACGGACTGCTTTTAAAACCTGAATCAGGAAGAATGTCACATGTGTTATAAGAACAAAAGAATTATAAAGCTGGCCATGGTGGCTCCTGTCCAAATCCCATCTCCACCTGGCCTCTACTTCCTGTAGCCCTGGGGTCAAGGAGCAGGTCTGGTATACGGCCTGTTAGTTAGTAGCTCACATGACACGACTGCACCTGGCTCCACATCTTCCTACTTGCCTAGATTTCTCTGCAGAAGCACCTTTCTCCCGAAGCCCTAAGAAAGAACTGAATTCTCACTCATTTCCCTGTCCGTTGTATCATTAATCTATTTTGTGACTAACCTGTCAGTGCCAAAATTTTTTACACCCTCTCTCCCTTTCTTCCTGTTTTTCCTAAGCTACGTCAGCACCGCTGCCACAGGATTCCAGACATGCTCCCTTCCTTAGCAATCAGTCATCGCTGACTCCCAAAAGTCTGCTGAGCGCTGAACCCTGGGCTTCACACACACTAGGCAGGTGTCAGCCACAGCTCTGTATCCCACCCCAACCAAAACAAAAACAAATATTTTGACAGTGTCAGCCTGTTGACTGCTGAGGCCTGCCCCACATGACTAGCCTAAGAACAAACTCCTAAGGCTACTACTCAAATATGATCTCCCCTGTTCATCTCTAGTATTTCTGAATACATGTATTGTCTAGTAACATTTCCAAAACCATCTCCTCCAAGTTCAACCAGATGCTAAGAGATGTTAAATGGGAATGGCAGGTTCATTCCTGTAATGTGTTTTTCTCACTTGGAATTCTTACCCCTTAAATTTTCCCCAAGACAATAACCTCCCACTTCACAATCCAACTCAAAGGCCAACCGTTTGCGGTAGTGTGCAGCAGCTTTGCACACTTGGGCACGGAGCACTTTGCATTTTCACCACTCAAGTCTACTCTGCCCTCAAGACGATGTCCTTGACTCAGAACACAAGGGTCCTGCCTTAGCTGCTCTGCAGGGTCATTTTCAAAACCAACACAATGACTTGTTTCACTCTTACTAATCTTTGCCTCAAACAAGGAGCAACCTAACTGTCCATTCAAGAGGCCCATGCATATCATCACACAGTGTGTGGAAATCACTTACAACTAGAGATCTATATTCACCTGCAAGAGGTGCCCATTTAATAACACTAAAATGTCTGTCATTATCAAAACAGGGCAGCTCACATGAGATCAGTCTGAGTGAGAGGATTCTCAGGGGCAAGTGACGGCACACAAACAGGGAAGCAGAAATTAGGGGAAGGGCACAGGGCCCCTGACATGCAGAAGGCACAAATCTCAGCTGAGTGTGATGGCACACACCTCTAATTCCAGCCCTCCAGGGAATCACACCTTTAAGGTCAGGTCAGTATGGCACGAATTTGGGGCTGAAGGACAAACTCAGGTATCTGTCCTTATCATCCTCCTAGTTGTTCACCACGGTGTATCTCAGGCTAGCTGTCCCAGAGCTTCTGGGCACTCTCCTGTCTCCATCTTCCATCCCATGGTAGAGAATCTGGGATTCTAGATGAATGCTACCAGGTCCAGCCATTAGGTGGGTCCCTGGGGACTGGAACTCAGATGCTCCAGCTATCCAGCAAGCATTTTACCCACTGCATCTTCCCAGCCCATGTCTCAAACATATATTCTTTATTTAAAAATAAATAAATAAAATATCTTGGCTACTGTGGTGGTTTGAACAGAAATGGTCCCCATGTCAGGCATGATGGAGGATCCCAGCACTCAGGAGGCAGTGGCAGGCAGATCTCTGTGAGTTCGAGGCCAGCCTAGTCTTCAAAGCAAGTCCAGGACAGCCAGGGCTCTGTTGCACAGAAAAAACGTATCTCAAAACAAACAAACAAAAAAAAAACCCCAAGAAATGAGAGCTAAAATGTAAAAAATAAATATAGTCAATTTTTATAATTAGAAATAGCTACTGACCTGATTATTCTCTATTTCCCAGTGAATCACTCGATTGTCAGATCCTCCAGACACCAATTCAGTGGAAGGGGCTGAAAAAGTTGTATCTCAGTAAATATTTGCATTTACATCATTTATTTCCCTAGTTATTTTCCTTCTTTTATTTTCTGGTTTCTCGATGTTGGGGTACACTGTGTGAAGTCATGTCTCTATCCTTACCTAACCTACCTAAGGCATTCTCAGATTAGCTTTAATAAAAATCTGATGAGTAATAGCTGGGCAGGAAGTGGAAGCGGGGGACTTGCTGGTGGGGAGAAAGAGACTTTGGAAAGAAGAAAGAAGGACTTTCACCAGGAGACACTGAGAGGAAACAGATGTGACTACAGGTGTGGAAGGGATAGCTAGTCACATGGCTGGACGGGGCCAGGTGGGCGGGTTAACTTAGATGAGCCAGCTAAGGCCTAAGCTTTGGAATATTAAAAAGTTTCAGTGTCTTTATTTTATTTTTTTATTTTTTTTTGGTTTTTCGAGACAGGGTTTCTCTGTGTATCCTTGGCTGTCCTGGACTCACTTTGTAGACCAGGCTGGCCTCGAACTCACAAAGATCCGCCTGCCTCTGCCTCCCAAGTGCTGGGATTAAAGGCGTGCACCACCACCGCCCGGCCAGTGTCTTTATTTTTAAGGCTGAAGGTCCACCAGGGTCCTACTACAAAATAACCCAAAGTGGGGGCATGTTATCCATACCTTAAAATTAATATTCAAATATTAGACAGAGTAGAAAGCAAGAGACAGACATACTCTGTAGCTAAGTGTGGCTAATTCGTAGCGCCCATGGAACCATAGGGCTGTGAGCTGAGGGTTACAGCCTGGGACTGGGAGCAAGAGAGCATGTAAGGCTACTGCTGGCCTTGGCCTAACCCTAACCCAGCGCCTTCCCATGGGTGGCATTCTCCAGGAGATATAGAGAGGTGGGGGGGATCAGGCATCACGTGAATACAGCCCTCCAAGCAAACACTTCCCAAAGCTGCACACTGCACTGGGAAGCCAGCACTCTGCTCTACAAAAAACACAGCTGGTGCTGAGGTCCACAGGAGGAAAAAACAGCCTAGTCTGGGCCCACTGATTCCACAGCCCCGTGCCTGGTGAGAGGCTCCAGCCCAGCCAAGTGTGGCAGGGCACACTAACCCTGGCCAAGTTCAACAAAAGGCAGAGCCAGGAGCTCTTAGCTACCTGAACAGCTGTAGTATTGAGTGTAAAATACAATAAAATAAAAAGACACATGGGCTCAAGATAACCAGTACACCGGAGTCCCCAGATGACAGTCCACAGCTGTTCAGAACCAAGACAACAGAATGGCCTAGGGGCTCCCACAGAGCAATGAGGTTGGGTATCATATTACTCTGAATGCCAGCCAGTCTTCTTAAAACATGGGGCCCTCACAAGAAGACTAATCATGGCTTAGCCTAATACAAGATACAAAATCCAGACCCAAACCTCTAAACAGGTACAGTATGGTTTAAAATATGCTTGAACACTAAAGATAACAGGGAGTCGCCAGGCGGTGGTGGCGCACGCCTTTAATCCCAGCACTTGGGAGGCAGAGGCAGGTGGATCTTTGCGAGTTCGAGGCCAGCCTGGTCTACAAAGTGAGTCCAGGACAGCCAGGGCTACACAGAGAAACCCTGTCTCGAAAAAACAAAAACAAAAACAAAAAAAAAACAAAAAAACAAAACAAAACAAAAGATAACAGGGAGTTTAAATAACGGTGAGTACAGAGAAGGATGTTAAATTAAAAGAGAAAAACAGAAGGATAGATATATCCACAGAGAGAAAGAGAAAAGTAAATAAACACATGACTTTGATCCCAATATTTGGGAGACAAGGCAAAAACAGATAGGTTCTCTCTCTCTCTCTCTCTCTCTCTCTCTCTCTCTCTCTCTCTCTCTCAGGTTTTTTAAGGCAGGGTTTCTCTGTGTATCCTTGACTGTCCTGGACTCACTTTGTAGACCAGGCTGGCCTCGAACTCACAGAGATCTGACTGGCTCTGCCTCCCCAGTGCTGGGATTAAAGGCATGTGCCACCACACCCGGCAATTACAGACAGCTGTGACCTGCCATGTGGGTGCTGGGATTTGAATCTGGGTCCTTTGGAAGAGCAGTCAGTGCTCTTAACCACTAAGCCATCTCTCCAGCCCCCCAAGAAACCCTGTCTTAATAATAAAAATAATAAACATATATCATTGTAGAGGTTATTTACACTCCATACAGTCTTATCAACATGAAAATGGCTGTATGTTCAATGGTAATGGTGGCATTGTACATCCTCTTTGAGAGAGGTCAAAATGGAGCAGATCTGGATAAAAAAGGGGCTGTCAGACTGGATCAGTCTATACTTATGATGAGTTCACACTGGAGGACAAAGGATGTTATGTTGGGAGGGAGGCTTTGTGTTTGTGTCAACAGGAAAGAAGAAAAGGCTTTGGATTCCGTCCAAAGTAATTAGGATCAGATTTGATAGAGGGAGACCTCCTGAAGATCCTGACTGCAGACAGGAGGAAAAGAAAAATCAAAAGGACCAAATGGATAATGTATAATGCTAAACCTTCTATTGGAACAACTCTGAAACTGACTGGGACATATACATGTCTCCAGCCAGAATTTTAGCTGTGCTTGCTGACTGCTAAGTCCCCAGGACTCATCATGCCACCCTTTCATATGCCATAATGGAGATTTATATTGCACTTTGGTTACATAGTCCAAATTAACTTATAAGACAGATGTCTTTCACCTGCTCAAACAAAGAGGAAAAATTCATCTTTAACTGATCTATGTGCACTGCACATTCCGTACACTGTTATAGTAGAAATGTTTGTTACTTTTATAAGTTTATGTGTTTTCAGAACAAAAGTACCAAACACCAGCAAAGCTGAGACAGACCTGACCAGATTCACCCTGGAGGATGCTGCGAAGCTGACTTCCTACTTGATCCAGTATCACAGATTGCTCCAAGCAGGACTTCACTTAGGCCGAGGCTGGACAGCCAATGTTACAGCTAACTTTTTTAAACTTAATCATTTCCCAATTTTCCTGTGAGCCCCCCCAAAAGAAATCCTATGCCCCAAGTCAGCAGGAAGCAATCTCAAGAAGAACAATGTCCCATTCCCTTAGGTTGAGGTGGGTAGGTTTTGGTTGTTCTATTGGGTGATGAATGCTTGTCATTATAAAGAGGTTCGTTACAAGTTATTAAATGGTATTGATCAGGGAAAAAACAAGGTATGGGAACTTAAAACACAGGAATTTCTCTCTTTCTTTTTCTCTATACTTCTTTCTTTCTTAGGCAGAGGAAGAGAGGTTGAGAATGGGGGGAATATAGGAATATCATATAGGAATAATAGTATAAAGGGTAGATTATTGAATCTACTCTTCAACTGTAGAGCTATTGATATTCTCAAATATCTTTACATTGGCATAGAATTTTGTATATTGATACAAATAAGGTTATTTTGTTTACATTGATATGGATTGTTGTATACTGATACACACACAGGTTTAAGGTTTTCATTGGTACAAATCTTTGTATATTGATGCAAAATTTAAGGTTATTTTTGTTACAACATAATCTGTTTCAACTCTTATATATGGTATTGACCTTTGCAACTCATTTAAAAATGAATGTTTAGTTCCAGTCCTTTTAAAAGCTGCTATTACAATCCGTTTCGGATAATTAAATAATACAAGTTAATAGTCAGTCAATCAAACTCATTGTCAGGTCAAATACTAGTCTAGATTATCACAAGATATACACATCCTAGGTTGAACAAATAGCAAATAACTTGAAACAAACAATGTTTGCTTATTTATATGTGCAACAGATAGATAGATAGATAGATAGATAGATAGATAGATAGATAGAAAGATAGATAGATAGATAGATAATAGATAGACAGGCAGCTAGTTGATCTTCAAAAACCTCAGAGACCTACAGAATATGACATTTAAAGACGTTTTTATTTTTTATTTATTTATTTTAGGTTTTGGGGGGCAGGGTTTCTCTGTGTGTCCTTGACTGTCCTGGATTCACTTTGTAGACCAGGCTGGCTTCGAACTCACAGAGGTCTGCCTGCCTCTGCCTCCCGAGGGCTGGGATTAAAAGCATGCGCCACCACCCCGGCCATTACAGGCAGCTGTGAAGTGCCATGTGGGTGCTGGGACTGGACAAGCTCTGTCAAGACAGAGTAAGCACCCCTTTATTATCCCTGCTTTACACTTAATGTCTGTCAAGATATACTGAGCCAACAGGCTGAAGATAGATGCTCCAGTGTTACAGAGAAAATCTGGGGAAGGCACAGGCAGCCAGCTGTCTGTCAGTTCTATAGTTTTGGAAGCTACTTGCCTGTACTTCCTGCATACTCGGGTAGTACTTATTCCTTCTCAGGTATCTGATGGGATTGAAGACTAGATAGTCATAGTCTCACAATTAAGCTTAGGTTTTGTAGGATCTAAGAAAGTGTTTTAGGGTATAAGGAGATTTTTCAAGAATGGTAAATACAAGTTATGAAAGTTGGAGGATGTAAAAGTTTATGTTGTAAGAAGGTGTTTTAAGGTTGGTAAATGAAGGTTAGAGGCCCTAAGTAGGTGTTTTATGAAAGTTGGAGGAAGTTGTAAACAGGTGTTTTAAGGTTGGTAAATGCAAGTTGTGAAAGTTAGAGAATATAAAGGCTTAGATGGTAACAAGAAAGTGATTTAGGTACAGAACTTTGGACATTGTGAGCAAGATAGATAGATACTGAAGTACTTTCTCCAAGATTATTAAATACAAATGGACTGAACATTGTGAATGTAATCCTCACCGGATAGTTCTTATAATTGTTCTTATTGTATATAATTTATTACCGTAAGAGAAAGTGCCTTTATTGGACTAAAGGGGGGAGGTATTGGACTAAAGGTACACTGTGTGAAGTTGTATCTCTGTCCTTACCTCACCTAAGGCATTCTCTGATTGGTTTTAATAAAAAGCTGATAACCAATAGCTGGGTAAGAAGTTGAAGGCAGGACTTCATGGTAGGGAGAAAGGGACTCTGGGAAGAAGAAAAAGAAAGGCCTTTTCACCACGAGACAGGAGGGGAGACAGAGGTGACTACAGACATGGAAGGTAGAGTTAGACATGTGGCTGGATGGGGTTAGGTGGTCACGTTAACTTAGATGAACTAGTTAGTTGAAAGTCTGCCAGGTAAGGCCTAAGCTTTAAATACTAAAAGGTCTTGGTGTATTTATTTTTATGGCTGAAGAGCCACCAGGGTCCTACTATATTTTTAGACAGGGTTTCTCTGTGTATTCCTAGCTGTCTTGAAACTTACTTTGTAGACTAGTCTGGCCTCAAACTCACAAAGAACTGCCTGCTTCTGCCTCCTGAGTCCTGGGATCAAAGGCGTGCGCCACCACACCCAGCTTCTAGTTATTTTTTAAATGAAGTTTTAGGAAATCTGAATTATCTGGTGACAGAACCTTATTAGAGGATCACAGGTTACAGAGATAGCACATATACTTCATTTCATGTATCCTCACTTTTAAATGGAAGTTAAATAATACTTCACAACAGAGTCCTATGGGGTAAATCCAGCAATCTTTGATGTTAAGTTGTGGTAATTAATATATTTACAATTGTGTTTTTGCACTCACATTAAGAGCCACCCTTTGTATTATATAATGGCTTTTACTGACTTGATGCAAGACTTACTCTGAATTACAAATTGAGATAGGTAGTATATGTATTAAGCTTTTTTAATATCATAATTAAAAACTATAGAAAAGTCTCACCAATTCAAGACAATTCTGCATTTGTACCTGGATCATAATGCAGAATCAAAAGAAACTTAACTCAGAGTATAGGACAGTAGCAGTAGGCACAAAAGGACAACTGAGAGAATTCCACTGAGTTGAGTACAGCAATTAATAGGGTAATTAAAAATCCTGGAGTCAGGGGATCTTAAAGTGAAGGGAATTAATCCAATATAGTCAAGCAACTTTCAAATTTTGTGTTCTACTCCACACTCTTAGACTCTTAAAAAGATTTCAATGTGGGTCATGTATATCAGTATTAGAAGTTAAAACTAAAAAGTACTCTTTCACAGTTCACTTGGAAACAATGATGTTGGGCGTGGTAACACATGCCTTTGGCCTCAGCACTCAGGAGAAAAAGGGAAGCGGATCTCTATGGATTTGAGCCCAATATGGTCTACAAGGTGAGGTCTAGTCAAGTCAAGGCTACACAGTGAAATCTAGTCTTTAAAAAAAAGAAAAAGAATTACACAATCAAAATGGCTCACTAGGTAAAGTCACCTGCTGTACAAACCTAGCAACCTCAGTTTGACCCCCAAACCACATACAGGTGAGTGGATTCTCTACACATGCACTGTGGCATGTGCTCCAACACCATTGGCAACAGTAATTTAATTACAGTGATTTACAGAATATGTTGTACTGGCTGGTTTTGTGTCCACTCAACACAAACTACAGTCATCAGTGAGGAAGGAGCCTCAGTTGAGGAAATGCCTCCATGAGATCCAGCTGTAAGACATTTTCTCAATTAGTGATCAATGGGGGAGGACCCAGGCCATTGGGGGTGATGGCATCCCTGTGCTGGTGGTCCTGGGTTCTATGAGAAAGCAGACAGCAAGTCAGTAAGCAGCACCCCTCCATGGCCTCTGAACCAGCTCCTGTCTCCAGGATCCTGCCCTGTTTGAGGACCTGTCCTGACTTCCATCAGTGGTGAACAGTGCTGTGGAAGCGTAAGCAAAATAAACCCTTTCCTCCCTACTTCCTGTTGGTCATGGTGTTTCACTGAAGCAATAGAAACCCTAACTTAGACATATGTTAATACAAATTTTCATGGGAGTAGAAGAATTCTAATGTTAGAACCATAAAACAGTAAGCACAATTTTGTATGTCTTTAAGGCTCTTTAATATCTCACTATATATTACAAAACAGCTAAGGTTTCATATCTGCTTCACTGTTTAGTCTGTTACAGTATCTCACACCATGTGGCTCATAGAAAACCACACAGTTAGCCCGGCGGTGGTGGCGCACGCCTTTAATCCCAGCACTTGGGAGGCAGAGGCAGGCGGATCTTTGCGAGTTTGAGGCCAGCCTGGTCTACAGAGCGAGTCCAGGACAGCCAGAGCTGTTAAATAGAGAAACCCTGTCTCGAAAAACCAAAAAAAAAAAAAAAGAAAACCACACAGCACACTCATTACAGTCTGTGAATGAACACACTTCTTAGTATTATGAAAACAGCGTGGACCTCACTCATCTCAGGCCATGATCCAGCACAGTCCCTCACTTTTCAGACCATACTATCAAGTGCAACAGAGATACAAGGTCTTAACTAAATAAAGCAACAGTCTATGGCAGACAAAGCCAGCTGACTGTCAGCCTCCGCCTACAGCCTGCTCACACGTTTCTCAATCAAAAGCTATGGGCACCGGGTGCACCCATGCTTCAACTACTGTCAAGTAAAAACACTAGTCAGCCACTTCACTGGGTAGATCATTTTTCATTTTTTCCAAACAACAACATCAGTCAAGGAAATGTTAAATTAAGAGAAACAATGAATGAAAAATTGCTAACCATACTTTATCAAAAAGCATTTGAGATCAGCCTTCTCAGCTTAATACTTACAGCCATCCTGTCTACGTATCCACTCCAGGCAATTGACTCGACCGGTATGACCATTCAGATTGTTAATAACTACCTTTTTCTTTAGAGGAAAAAAGCAAATGAAACAATTAGGACATTAGAATGTAGCCTACAAAGGAATTGGTAAGTGAAAATCAGTATTTTTTTTTTTTCTTGGTTTTTCGAGACAGGGTTTCCCTGTGTAACAGCTCTGGCTGTCCTGGACTCACTTTGTAGACCAGGCTGGCCTCGAACTCACAGAGATCCGCCTGCCTCTGCCTCCCAAGCAGAAGTCCATCAACAGATTTGTCTTTCAAGTCATATGTCTTTAATGCACTAGAGTTTTCCTGCCTTTCCACACATATTCCCAGGATCCTATTAATAACTGAAGAACTGAGCACCCTGCAACTTCATCTATCTAGTTCTGCTTAACCAAACACCCTTGTCAGCAAGCCTGTCTTGACTCTCCAGGATAAACAAGTAGTCCCTTCTTTGTGGGCCATAGTCCTTAGCAAAATGCTACCAAGCTGCATTAAGTTGAGGGATTAATTAATTAATTTTTATTTCCTGGGCACTGGTGTTTTGCCTGCATGTACGTCTGTATGAGGGTTCCCCTGGAATTGGTGTTAAAGACAGTTGTGAGTTGCCATGTGGGTATTGGGAATTGAACCTGAAGCAGCCAGTGCTCATAACTCCGAGCCCAAGTTGATGGTTTGAAAACAGAAAAAGAAAAATCCATAGTTACTGCATACAAGTTCATGGCTCATTCTGAGGAATCTGTAGCTAATATCTACAAATGCATGGCTAGCCAAGTGGAAGATTCTTTAGCCTCAGTGACCAATGACACAAGGTCATAAGACCACAACTACAAAAGTCTTTCTAAATCCTTGCAAGTTCTACAGACAGATTCTCAGCAGATCCTCAACCACCCTTGGACAGTCACAGCTAAAGATTTGCTCACATGACTTTTCTTTATAGCCCTTTCATTCCATGTTTGTGAGCAACAGCACTGACCTGATGCCTGCTTGTGTGCCAAACAAAATTTCTCACGGCTGGGAAAAAGGAACAGGTAAATATGCATAAATAAATATATTTAACGAATGAGCTCAATGAGGTTGGAAAGCACTTTAATGGATATTCTTGACTCTCCCACTAGACTGAGAAGTAATTACTCATTATCCTTGTAGCATCACAACGCCTACTTCAAGCCTGGGGGGGGGGGTGGGAGGGGGTCAAAAAAGTACTGAATAAACATCCTCAAAACTACTGTAGCTTTTCGTGTGTGTGTGTGTGTGCCACAGGCTGACATCAGAATGTCTTCCTCAATCAATCCGACACCTTATTTTCTGAACCTGAGATTGGTGTTCTGTCCTGGGTAGCTAGTGTTCTCTGGAGTTAGATGCACACAGACATGCCTGCCTTTTACATGGGTACTGGGAAATCGAATCATGTTTGCTCAGCAAGCAGTTTACCCACTTAGAAGCCATCTCTCCAGCCCCACATTTCAACTGTTCCTATTCCTTTAATTAAATATCCAACCAGAAAATACTTCACAAAGTATTTTGGGGTTCAATATATGATATCTTAAAAGTCCTCTAACATGACTATCAGGTTATCATTAAAAAAATGTGACAAGAGGTGGACATGGTGGCTCAGGTCTGTAGTCTCAGCAGCTGAGAGACTAAGAGGATGGTGAGTGAGTCTGAGGACAATTTCAACTACACAGTGGGTTCAAAGGCAAAGTAGCCTGGGCTACAAAGTGAAACATTAAAAAAAGGGGGGGTGATGGGGGCTGGGCATGGTGGCAAATGCCTGTAATCCCAGCACTCGGGAGGCAGAGGCAGGTGGATCTCTTGTGAGTTTGAGGCCAGCCTGATCTACAAAACTAAGTCCAGGACAGCCAGGGCTCTGTTACACAGAGAAAACCTGTCACCAAAAAAAAAGGCAATGGAAGGTATGGGAACAAATACCTTCTGCCCAAAGATGGGCTTCTACTGACCTACTTAGCCATTGGCTGATGGTCAATCTAAAGTTTACCTTTGGTTTGATGTGCTTCTTCTTGCCAATCAAGACTACATATGCCAACTGACAAAAAATAAGACCAGAAGAAAGAGAATGCTATAGGTAAAAGGAAGTTTTTTTTTTTTCATACAGAACTTTGTATCTGCAAAAGTTGAGGAAAATGGGATTTCAAATCAATGTTTAACAATGCAGCACTGTAAGACAGGCATCTGCACTGCATTTTAATTTTCAGCCTTACAACTGACACAGGATCCATGCAAAACTAACTATATACCATCCTCAAGTAACACGGGTGAGGGTTCATAACTCTGGTAGAATGCATTAATTACTCAGTTGAGTCACTGATTAGGGAAACTGCCAAAAAATAATCAATTGTCTGCTACTGTTGTCTTGAACTCAGTTCAAGAAAAGTTAAGTCCTGGGCGCCCATCCTCTACTTTTCCCACAGTTCTTTAAAAGCTGCGTTCACGTATCTAAACTATCTGTAACATTTCTTTGAAATTCAGTGTAAGTTAGTTAACTATACTGTGGGCAAATAAAAAAATTCAGATGCCATGTGTGTCTTTAACCCACGCCTAAATTTCAATTCTTGTAAGGGTTCTGAGAAGGATGTCATCCTTGGGGTTTCAGCTCAGGGATCACAGGCCACGGTCACCCTAGGTGTCCAGACCCCTCGGGAGGTTCTTCTCCTAGATCCCTGGAGTGCATTGGACCGCGCACTCGGCCTGTAAGCTGGGCCGTAGCGCGCGCACTCGGAGTACACCTAATCCCTCGTACCTGAGGGTCATAGAGAACCACGGAACAGGATGTGCCGAAGGCCAGGAGTCCTCCGGGCCCGGAATTCCAGCTCAAAGCTCCTCGAACCCGGTTTGGGCAGCAAAACACATGAGACACCTCCAGCACGGGGGCCACCATGGTGCCAGGTGGTCAATGGCCGAGACACTCCCTCGCACTTCCGCCCCAGAACGGAACTACTCTAGCTACCCGCGGTTACTCCGGCAGACACCAACCGGTCCGCTTTTCGAGGTGGCCGGGGCGGGACTCAGGAGCCAAGCTCCTCAGGCCACGCCTCCCAGACACGCCCCCGGCTGCTGGCGTGGTTCTTCCCTGTAGCCTCCGGATGTCTCGCGCATCCCTCGGACCTCTGCACCGCGCTTGAGCCAGGCCCGACCGCTGGATGCCGGGCGCCTCCAAGGGAGCTCGTGGTCCGGGACGGTTCTGTCGGGCCCGGCTGCCCACAGCGGGCCGGGCTGGGCCTCGGACCTGGCGGTGGAGCGGAAGGGCTCGAGGAAAGGACCCACGGCCGCCCCTCCATTGCGCCGAGCCCCGTGGCATCTGAGAACACGCGGAAAAGCGGATCGGTCTTGGCAGACCGGGCTCCGGAGCTGCACTGCGCGTGCGCCGCAGTGCTAGCAGCGGGAGGCGGCGGTAATTACCGATTGTCCTGCTAGGAGGAGGCGCGGCGACCCAGGGCTGAGGGGTGGCCGGGCTCATGATTCCGCCGCTGCTTCGCGCCTTGTGAAGGCTTCTCGGAGACCAGAGCTGGGCGGGTTCCCAGCCCCTTCGGACCGCCCGCGGGGAACCGAACCTGCGCTCGGGGCTGGGCGGCGGGACACCGGGAGAGGTGAGTTCCGCACTACCGCAGTGGGGCGCCAAGAAGGAGCCTGGAAGCCCGGATCCGCAGAGAAGGGGTACTGGGGCCAAGCACGGCAATGGAGAAGGGGTGATGCGAGGGCCCCCGCCTCGAGCCCCACTCGCCCTGGTTAGGTGCCCCTCCCAACTTGGGGTCCCCATGTAGGTTTGGGTGTCCCAAACTAGGGACTTTTTTGCGATCGTTTAACTTTTCACCCTCATTCAAGGAAGCTACTAACGTGTTTCATTACAGGAGCCCTTACAAGCAAGCTTTGTGCGCTTTTCCATTTTCTCCAACACCCCCCTTTTCAAGGCTTCTTCTTGTGGCTTGCTTGTTTCTTCCACACACCCAGACTTGGTCAGCAAGGAGATCCGGGGACACATCTCCGACTCTCAGCATCCTCCCCTGGCTCAAGGCCAGATCTGCCCCACCCATCTGGTGATTCGCCTCTCCCTCTTCCCCTTGGGAATGATTTCTTCATGAGTCCTTTTGCCTATCACGTGAATTCTCAAAATGCGAGGTCCCGAAGATTGTTTGCAGAATTCTGGTCCTATCTGGTTGTGTGGGTCTCCATTTACCTGAGCGCCTCCTATGATAATCAGCACTTGGGCAACAGGGGAGTTTAACAAGCACTTCCACTCAGTATTCGTCCTTGTAAATAGATATTACCGGCTTTTCAGATGAGGTCATGAACGTGAGAACATGCCAAGGAACCGCCTAGAAAATGGTATCTATTCCCCAGTGCCTCTGTATAGTTCAGAATCCCTCGGTTTTTTTTTTTTTTTGTTTTGTTTTGTTTTTTTGCTAGAGACATGGGTTGAACATCCATCCAAAGATCTGGCTATACTATACTACACTGCTTCTGCTTAACTGAATTCTGCTTTCCAAGCTCCACTTGAAAAGGAGTGAGGAACAGGCCTTGAGTTCTAAACATTATCTGATAAAACATTCTCTAGCTAATATGTAGCACATGAAGAACAATGTCGTGTGTCTGTGTGAAGCTTAATTTACTTGTTCAAAGAACTATTGTGCAGTCATTTGGAAGAATTAGGAAATATGGATGCACTCATGTGAAATTAGATCTGATTCATTGCTGAGATGGGGTGCGGAGGTCTCTTGTGTGTGCTCCAGTCTGTTTAAAGATGAATAGAAAATAACCTGATTCACACAACAACAAACTTGGTAAAATTATGTAGGGTGGGAATAAGGAACATGATGATGTGTGTCCAAGGAAAATGAAGCCATTTTTTAAAAATTCAGATTGTGAGTTGAGACTACTGTTTCTACTTTTTCTAACCCTTCTATGTTTTCTGTTTGTGAAATGGTGAAAGTGCTCAAGCTTGGTTTTGAGTTGTGGTTCTCAGCTCAGTAAGAAACTGATGGTTGTGGCTGTGAGCATGTGGATCGCTTCCTCCTCCTCTTGCTTTTGCAGGACTAATTATTGTATCTTTGCCCACGGCTGCCCTGCATGTGCTTCAGGTATTTCAGCATGCAGAGCGAGACCCCAAACCCCTAGTTCTCCAAGTCTCCACAGTACCTCATGCCATCCTAGTCAGAACAAATAGTGCTGTGTTACGTTGATGGTGTAATTAGGCATCAGTTTTCAACATGAAGTTTCTTAAATTGTTTTAGAAGTGTGGTAAAGAATTTTTTCCCCCTATCTTTTTTAGGAAGGTGCAATGGCCACAAATTTATCTGTAACCATGATCTTGACCTTTGCCCTTTGGGTCACAAGTCCCCTTCATGAACTACAATCAACAGCTGCTTTCTCTCAGACCACTGAGAAAATTAACTCAAATTGGGAATCTGGCATTAATGTTGACTTGGCGGTTACCATGCAGCGACATCATCTGCAACAGCTTTTCTACCGCTATGGAGAGAACGATTCCTTGTCTGTTGAAGGGTTCAGAAAATTGCTTCAGAACATAGGCATAGATAAGATCAAAAGAGTCCACATACACCATGACCACGAGCATCACTCTGACCACGAGCATCACTCTGACCACGAGCATCACTC
>CAJQZJ010001006.1:3613652-3625314 GCA_907164525.1 Lophiomys imhausi
ATATATATATATATATATATATATATATATATATATACAGTCACTAAACCCAAAGTAGAAGCCTGATATTAGAGAGCATAAGTGTTATACATATATCATCAGTATGTATTGGTATTGTGGTTAAGTAATATCATTGATTTTAAATTAATTACCCTGTAACTGTGGTTCTGTTGTGTTTCAAAGGGTATATGACTTACAAGCTTATCCTTTGCAAATTGAACCATAAAATAGCCTGAAGCCAGCCAGAGGCCCTCTCATTCTAATAATAATACCTTTCAATCATGAGGTGGTCTCCCTAATCTGTTGTAACAGGGTAGCTCAGTCAGAAGACTGCAGAAGAACTCTTGAAAATGATGAGTGCAACCAACATGGCGGTGCTCGACTGTAATCCCAGCACTTCACGGCTAGCCTGTAGCTGCCATCTACAGATCAAGTTTAAGGCAGCCTGGGCTGTGTGAGACCCTGTCTCACAAGGCAACACAAATGAAATAATAGCTTCCTCATTCTTTCTTTTTTAATTTTTAAAGTATTTTATTTATGTTATTATTTTCTGTATATGAATGTTTTACCTGCATATATGTATGTGTACCATACATATATGTGGGTTTGGTGCCAGTGGGAATCAGAAGGCATCAGATTCTCTGGGACTGGAGTTACAGGTGTTTGTGAGCCACCATGTGGATGTTGGGAGAACCCAGGTCCTCTACAAGGGTACCAAATGCTTTTAACCACCGATCCAACTCTCCAGCTCTGTCACTTCATTTTAATGTCCAAAATCATGTCCCATGTGGCTGTTTCCATTGCTACGATTAGACTGGTTGGAAGACATGTCCTATTTTTTTTTTTAATATGTGCACTATGTGCACATACCCACACAGAGACACATAATTAGAAATAGTGAAAATAAAAATACTTTAAAGTTTGTTCATTTTTCGCTTAGGGGAAATTTAGAGTTTGGTTTCTGAGGTTTTGGTTACTTTTTACTGTGCTTCTTTTCTATGTATTCATTCGTTTCAAGACAGGATTTCTTTGTGTGGCTCTCATCTGTCTAGTCCCTGTGTAGACCAGGCTGGCCTTGAACTCAGAGATTCACCTGCCTTTGCCTCCTGTGTTCTGGGATTAAAGGTGAGCACAGCTAGGGTAGCTGAGTTTGAGACCAGATGGGCTACTTGAGACCTGTCTCAAAAAACTTTTTTTTTTTTGGTTTTTCGAGACAGGGTTTCTCTGTGTAGCCCTGGCTGTCCTGGACTCACTTTGTAGACCAGGCTAGCCTCGAACTCGCAAAGATCCGCCTGCCTCTGCCTCCCAAGTGTTGGGATTAAAGGCGTGCGCCACCACTGCCCGGCTTTCAAAAAACTTTTTTAAAATAAAAACCAGGCAAGCGCTCATCTGATTGAGAACTTTGGGGAGGCTCATGGGGTGATGAGCTCAATGTCTTCATTCTCTTCATACTTCCACTGCAGCTCACCTACTGTCCACGTTTGGTTTCTTTTGGCTTCTCTAAACCAAACTGAAGAACAGGTTCCACACGTACAGAGCTATTCTGAACACAGGTGCTAGATTTTGAAGATATTGCATGGACACCTTACATAAATTACCTGTTTTGTTGGAACTTGCGTTTGCATTTTTTAAAAGCAGTCAGCTTCTGTGTTCAGAGAAGTAAGTATTCTCACTGCCATCCTGAGTTTGAGTAACCTATAATTAAGCTGTGCAATTACACAACTAGCATAGCTGGCCCTAGCTGAGCATCAGGCCCACTGTGGGAAACAGACACATGTGTGAACAGAACTCACCGCCTCCGTCCTGTGAATGTTTACCTGTAGGGATTTTACACTCGGAAAAACTTCTATGCTAAAGTGGACAGGGTAGCACACACCTGTAATCCCCATGCTTAGGAGTTGGAGGAAGGAGTGTCTTGACTTTAAGGCCAGCCGGAACTACATAATGAATCTCATGGCAGTCTAGACTATATAGTGAGACTCTTGTTTCAAAAGAAAACAGATGTTAAAAAACTCACATATTACAAATATGAGCCCTTCATTTAATGGACCTAAGTTTAGAGGGAAGAAGAAAATAAAAATAGCTTCCTCCTGAGCTAGGAATGGCGTCATATGCCTGTGGTCTTAGCAACTGGAAGATGCAGGCAGGAAAATTAAGATCTTATGGTCATCCTCATCTACAGATCAAGTTTAAGGCAGCCTGGGCTGTGTGAGACCCTGTCTCACAAGGCAACACAGATGAAAGAATGGCTTCTTCATTCTTTTTTTTTTTTTAATTTTTAAAGTATTTTATTTATGTTATTATTTTATGTATATGAATGTTTTACCTGCATATATGTATGTGTAGCATGCATATATGTGTGTTTGGTGCCAGTGGGAATCAGAAGGCATCAGATTCTCTGGAACTGGAGTTACAGGTGTTTGTGAGCCACCATGTGGATGTTGGGAGAACCCAGGTCCTCTACAAGGGTAACAAATGCTTTTAACCACTGATCCAACTCTCCAGTTCTGCCACTTCATTATAATGTCCAAAATCATGTCCCATGTTTCCATTGCTATGATTAGATTGGTTGGAAGACATGTCCTGTTTGTTTGTTTTGTTTTTATGTCATTTGGAATTAGTCTTAGCTTTAAAAAGATGGTAATGGGACTAGAGAGCACATTGAGAGTATATACTGTCTTAGAGAGGACCCAAGTTTATTTTCCAGCATCCATGAAGGGCAGCTTCCACCCTCCTATAACTCCAACTCCAGGGAATCTTACACCTTCTTCTGGTGTCTGCAGGCATGTGCACATACCCGCATACAGACACATAATTAGAAGTAGTAAAAATTTGTTCATTTTTTCACTTAATTGATACTTGGAATTTGGTTTGTAAGGTTTTGGTTAATTTTTACTGTGTTTAGTTTTTATTTATTTACTTTTTTTTTTTTGTTTTTCGAGGCAGGGTTTCTCTGAATATCTCTGGCTGTCCTGGACTCGCTTTGTAGACCAGGCTGGCCTGGAACTCACAAAGATCCGCCTGCCTCTGCCTCCCAAGTGCTGGGATTAAAGGCGTGCGCCACCACCGCCCGGCTATTTACTTTTTTTTTAACAAGATTTCTCTGTGTAGCCCCTGGCTGTCTACTCCCTCTGTGGACCAGGCTGGCCTTGAACTCAGAGATTCACCTGCTTCTGCCTCCCAAGTAGTGGGATTAAAGGTGTGCGCCACCACTTTAATCTGGTGTGTGTGGTTTTTTTCTTCTTCTTCCAAACATCCTAATTTGTTTAATATCTTTATTTCAATTAGTTTCAATTTTTTAATTAGGTTTATGTCAGGGAGAGCAGATGAATGCCGTGACACACACATAGGGGAAAGGGGACAACTTGCAATACCCTTATACCATGTGGGTCCCAGGGATAGAACATGGGTCATCAAGCTTGACAGCAAGTGCCTTTTATCCACTGTGCTATGTCATCAGCCCTAGTTTTCAGTTTTCACCTAACTATCCTTTAACTTGAGATTCTAAAAGACAGGCTGTTATGTAAAATATAGCAGTCTGTTTTCCAACTGTAGGTTACTAGTGAGCTATGGACCATGGGTTGTGCCAGTATCTTTAAATGCATCAGTAATGTGATCTTCATTGCTCTGGATTCCACAGGGAAGTTGGGCATCTCTATTTTTAGACATCCAGTAGAATGTAAGCATTGAAGATCCAGGACATCTGTGTTCTGTGCCCTTCCCTCTGTCCACATTGTGTCTGGCATGTAGATGATGATAAATGATTATGGAGTGGAGGAAACATGAGACAGCAGAAAGTACTTTAGACAGCCTTCACCAAGTTTTGGAAACATTACCTATTCTGTTCCCATGTTAGAAAATGTTAGGTTTATTTCTTTAAGAGCATTCAGGTCTTAGTGTTATTTCTTAATTTCTTTTTTTCCTCATAAAAATAAATAAACTAAAAGCCCTTCAATGTATCATGAGTGTCAGAAGCTCGTCAGCCCTTACTATAAGAGGACATTTTTCTTAAGGAGTCCACACTGTGCCCCGGAGCATCTGTATGGCAGGTGTGGAGTCTGCATTCCAAGTAGGGATACTGCTCTAGTTAGACCTCTACAGCAGTTCCATGTCAGATGCCCTTCCAACCAGTGAAAGCTACAGCTTTTACTGGAAACCAGAGAATCATTGTGACACCCATCATCCAGCCAGGCTTGATTAACTATGTCCACAATCTTTCTATTTCCCCCGAACCATTTTTGCTGTCGTCGTAGTCCAGGCAGAAAAGTCACCTCAAACCCAGAGTGTCCACATAATTTCCATTCTTCTTCCCCCTCTGTTTACACAGAGGAGACAGGGCTCTTCACCTCTGCCCAGTCCTCTAGCCACTTCCCATTGCTGTCTAGACCAAGGGCACTCCCAGCATTGCTCTGTGTTCCCTGGCCTCTTCCAGTTGCTGCAGCTTCAGCTGTAACCTAGCCATGCTGTAGAGAGAGACTTCTCTCAGGTCATCATGAATTTTCTTTTAGTTGTAAGAAAGAGCTGGATCTTTGCTGTTTGTGGCCCCTCTTTCACACTTAAAAAAACTACCTAGGAGGGCTGGAGAGATGGTTCATCGGTTAAGAGCACTGGCTGCTCTTCCAAAGGACCCAGGTTCAATTTCCAGCACCCACATGGCAGCTCACAACTGTCTATAGCTCCAATCCAGGGCATCTGCCACCCTCACAGACACACATTCAGGCAAAACACCAATACACATAAAAAACAAAAACAAACAAACAAACAAAAAACCCAGAATACTATACTGCCTCTCCACCCTTCACTGCAAAGTCCTGCTCACTGTTACATTTTGGTTTAAAGAGACCATCCTGAAGCTTCTTCAGGTCCTGTTGTTATACACTGATAGCCCCCTGTAGTTTTCTTTTATAAAAGGAATCAATGATTACAAGCAAAGAATTGCATAGTCTTCATGTGTGTTAAAGCTCCAATCCTCTGGGTAACAGCTTCCGGGCAGTGGCTGTAGTGACTAGATGTGTCTTGCTTATTTAAATATAATGCAAATAATATTTGTGATAATTTCTATAATTAGAAATATCTTCTACATAAGTAGACAATGCACAGGCTCAGTTGTTCTGTGACATCTAATATAACTGTTGCTCAGACTCAAATAGGAAGCCTAGCCTTGGGGTGGTTACAGAACTCAGAAATAGCCAGTCCCTGAGACCCACCCCCAATCCCAGTACTCAAGAGAGGGTGATGTAGGCAGAGTGCCATGAGCCAAGCCCAGCTTTACTACAGACAGAAACCCTAGCTCAAAGAAAAAAAGAAAATTCTGATGGACTAGCTCGCTGGTAGAGTGTTTGCGGAGCATGCCTGAGGATGGGTTGCATCCCCATTGCCACACAAAAATGTACAAGAAACGGCCATGGTTGGATTAAGTTTTTTTCTTAAAAAGGATCAAAGTTATTTCAAGGCTAGATAATAAGTACTTCAAAATAAAGAAAACATGAGGAGTGGAGAGATGGTCCAGTGGTTAAGAGCACTGTTGCTCTTACAGAGGACTGGAGTTGGGTCTCAGGCAGCCCACAGCCCTGTAACACTGGCTCCAATGCCCTCTCCTGGCCTCTCTGAGTACACAGACACATAAATGAGAACTGAATTTTTTTTTTGTGTGTGTGTGTGTGTGTGTGTGTGTGTGTGTGTGTGTGTTAGTGATGTTTTACTAAGAATGAGTACTTTAGTTTTCATAACAAAAAAAAAATAGGACAAATGTAGGTTTCAGTGTCCAAGAAGTGGCCCAGCGGTAACCAACTGTGAAGGAAATGGCTCTAACTGGCCCTAAATGCATAACAGGTAGAGTTTGTTGGTTTTAGCGTATGGATGAATCACCCCAGGATCTAATTAAAGTCCACATTCTGCATCATTACCAGTCTTCATGTACCCCAAGATGTGTGTTTCTAACACTGACCACATGGGTCCACACTACAGTAGCTGGCCAGAGTCCACACAGGCAGATTAACTATGGTTAATTTGACACAGGCATTCTTTGCCTTTTTGACAGCTATTATGGGCAATAGTCCATAGTAAGTGCTAAACAAACTAGTAGAGGCCCTGTCCTTGGGTGTCTTTTATTTCAGCACAGGTTGCCTTTTTCTCTATCTTTGCTTACTTGATTTTTGATTGGTTGTGAGGCCAGGGATTGGACTCAGGGTCCTACTACGTTTGGCAAGTGCTCTAGCCCTGAGCCACAGGCCTAGCTGCATTGAAAGCTGTCCACATGAGCAAATCAGCTGCCTCAAAATGTTGTTTTTCCTGACTGTTTCAGAATCAAAAGAAACCTGAAAATGAGGAGGATGTGGATATTAAGAAGCAGCTGTCTAAATATGAGGCTCAGCTTTCCACAAATGAGGAGAAGGCAGATCCAGGTGAACGTAAGTCTTTCAAGACTCAGACTGGGCAGCACTCAGATGCAGGGCAGCTGGGACCATTCGGAGGAGATGGTTTGTTTACTTGCTAAAGTATCTCATGGTTTTTAAAAATTGTCTGTAGAATGCTTAGGTGAGGATCTGCAGTGCATGCTGGGAGCTACCTGAGAGACAGGGTTCAAGTGTGTAATGACTGGCTTCCTCTCACAGGCCCTTTTCTGCAGGTTTGGGATTCACAGGGTAGCTAGTGTCCAGGAAATGAGCATTATGTGCAGTAGAGAGGACACTGTGAAGTCCTCACTGTGGAAGTGGTGGAGGGCACGTGCAGCAGGGAGCCCAGGAATACGGTGTATGTGCTCTTGTACAGGGCTCTAGGCAGGACAGGCTCTTAAGGACAGCTTAGTTCATGTGAGACTAACAGAACTCCTGTTTATTTGCTATGAAATATACACCTGAATTCATGTGAGCAGGTGTTGGGTGTGGCCAAAGAATGTGGATCAGTGTGTCGAAGGCCTTCCTCCATACCTCTCATTGAGTCAAGAGGAACTCCCACAGGAAATCACTGCTGGAGGGTTCATGTGTGGATAAGTTTTATGAAATCTTTCCCTGGGGTAAAGAAACAAATGCCTGCTTTCCCCACCTGCCCAAGACAGAGCACCAGTGACAAACCCAAGTATGATTTCACCAGAGCCCAACTTGGAGAATCAGTGAACTTATTTGATCAAAAGGAGCATGGGACCCAGAGCAGCCTTAGCACCCAGCAGTCTCTCGCTGTGTGGGTGATGATTGCTCCATAGCTGCATGGATGGAGTCTTCTTCCGTTAACCTTCCATATACTCCAGCACTTCCAGAGATCATGACACTATATGCAGTTAGGGCAGCATAACGTATAGCTGACCAGGATCTCAGGCGAGAGTCCAGCATCCTCCAATTCCTCCTTCTGGGTGGGGGACCAGCAACAGGCTCAGTCTTTTCTTTTGCTGCTGCTGCTGGTGCTTTCTTCTTCTTCTTCTTCTTCTTCTTCTTCTTCTTCTTCTTCTTCTTCTTCTTCTTCTTCTTCTACTTCTTCTTCTTCTTCTTCTTCTTCTTCTTCTTCTTCTTCTTCTTCTTCTTCCTTCTTCCTTCTTCTTCCTTCTTCCTCCTCCTTCTTCTTTTTTTTTTTTTTTTTTTTTCTTTGAGACAGGGCTGTCCTGGACTCTGTAGACCAGGCTGGCCTTGAACTCACGGATATCTGCCTGCCTCTGCCTCCCGAGTGCTGGGATTGAAGATGTGCACCACCATGCCCAGCAACAGACTCAGTCTTAAGGGTCTTGGCTTAAAGCCACAGTGTTCCCTGAGCTATGCCTCCAGGAACTTAGGTGTGAACACAGTGACATGTTGCTGACACCCTCTCACTTCCTTCGGAAGTGAGGTCATGTGAGACCATGGTCCAAGCTCATCAGCGTCATGATGGGTTCCAGGGAAATCTTAGTGGGTCATGAGTCTTTGGGAAGGGAAGTACACTTTTACATACAGACAATCGAACTTCCTCTTAGCTGATGAAAGAATCTTGTGTTTCTTTGCTTCTACTTCCTAAGGGTCACAGTTTTAAGTGTGGTTTTAAAGATTTTCACAAATGCATACTTGTATTACTAGAGTCAACTTAAACTTCTGGAAGGCAGCTGTTTTCTAAAACAGTATATCCCCAGGGCCTTCGAGAACAGCTGGTACAGCCATGCCTGAGCTCACACACCTATAAATCCCAGCATTAGTATCTTGAGACAGGAGGATTGGGAGTGTGAGGCCAACATAAGCAAAACTGCAAAACAAACAAGCAACCCAGAATTCTTAGCACAGGATAGGAAGGAGCTCAACAGATAGCTACTGACTAAGGGGAAAGAAAAAAACCTGCTGCTTGTTGTTAAGCCTTCCAGTTTACCATACAATTTCCAATGTGCTGTTTTTCTCTAAAGAGCAAATAAAACATGTTGACTCTTTCTGTAACTGGTCCTTCTTCAGCGTTCTGAACGGTCTTCAGTGACATTTGTAATGATGGATCCAGCAGGTCAGGAATGCTCCCCAGAAAACTGGGAACAGTGTACAGGACAAGTTGTATCCTTACTGTTTCCTTTTCTTTGTCCAGGCAGATAATCCACATGCTGTGGGCAGGAGCCACAAGCCCTGCCAATAAATGTTTCTTGGTGATGATGATACAGTAATTAAGATTATTTTGCTGTTGTTGTTTTCCTTGAATTTAGTAATCTAATGAATAGGAAGTCAGCTAGTAGGGCTATCTTTCTGTTTGTCGTTGTTTTGGCTTTTCAAGACAGAGTTTCTCTGTGTAGCCCTAGCTGTCCTGGAACTTTCTCTATAGACCAGAATGGCCTCGAAGTCACAGAGATTTGCCTACATCTCCCTCTTTAGTGCTGGGATTAAAGGCATGTGCCGCCACCTAGCATGATTTTTTTTTTAATGAAAAGATAAACTCATCTTTTCAAATACAAGGAGGTAGAAGATATTAAGGGATAATCAGAAGGACAGTTATGGAAGAATGGTGTTTCAAATCCTTTTATTCAGTGGTAAGGATGCAGTGCCATTGGTAGTTCTTACCTTGAATGCATGAAGCCCTGGGTTCCATTCGCAGCACCACATACAACCAGGCTTTATGCAAGCCTGTAACCCCAGCACTTGACAGGTTGTGGCAGCCCTCAGGAGTTCAAGGTCATCCTCGCTACATACCAATTCAAGGCTAGCCTGAGCTATGTGAAACCTTTTGTGAAGTCTCACAAAACCAAAGTAAAAAAGTAAGCTCTAAGCCTGGCTGTTGGTGGAACTGGGCCTCTGTCTTCCCACACCTGGGGCACTCCCCCTTTGAACCAATAGACAGCTAGGAAAGGGATCTTCATTCCATCAAGATGCCTGCCCTGTGACTGTGGTGCTCTTTGGAGTGGCTTTGTTTGGACTGAAAAGTTTAATGTTCCCAGCTTTAAAATCATACAGGAGTAGCAAGAAGGAGTTTAAAAATGTGCTCATTACACATGTCCCTTTCTGGTGACTCAGGAGAACTGTGTTAAAGTCACTGTCACTGCTCACAGGGAAGCCACCTAGGCAGTGCAGGTAATTCTGGGAGCTAGAACTCTATGTTTCATGTACTGACTGCAGAAGCTGGATGTGTCGAGATGAGATCCCCTCATCTCTGACTTTTAGTTTATGACATTTACAAGTCCAACTCGCGGACATGACAGAAGAGCAGAGAATAACATATCTGAAGTGGACTGACTTTCAAATGTGCTGTGGATAATTATGATAGAGTTTTTTTTTTAATTTCAGTTCTAATTTGTGAAAGTGCTGTGCATCCAGCGTTACTAGTAATCACAACAGTTTTAGAGGTGGGTAATTGGACAGAAAAGTCAGAGAAAGTGAATACATGGGCAGAAACTGCTAGCTTTTTACCATTTTTGAGAACAGTTGTATTCTAAGTAATTTTAAATCAACATGCATTTGCAATTCTGAGATTTTTCCTGTAATTTAAAATTTATTAATGGGCTAGAGAGATGGCTTAGTGATTGGGAGCACTGACTGCTCTTATAGAGGACCTGGGTTCAATTCCCAGCACTCACATGACAGCTTACAACTGCCTGTAACTCCAGTTCCTAGGGATCTGACATCCTCACACAAACAGATATGCTGCAGGCTAAACACGAGTGCACATAAAGTAAATGAATAAATAAGTAAATCATTTTTAAATGAGTAATTAATAAACTAATTGGAAAAAAGAGAGAGACTAAGAGGAAATAGGACCAGTGAGATGGGTCCTGGGAGTTGAGCCTGGTTACCTAAGTTCAATCTGTGACCCAGAGGGTAGAAGGTAAGACAACTCAAACAGTTGTCTTCTAACTTCCACAGACATGCCATGGCCATGTGCCAACCCCCATGCACTCCAAAATTAATTAATTAATGTAATTTAAGATTAAACTAAAAATAAAGCCATTTGTTTTTATGAGATAGGAGTTCACTGTCATTGTTTTGGCTGGGCTAACCTTGAAGCTCTGAGCTCAGGTAACCCTCCCTCAGGCTCTTCAGTGCTAGAATTCTGTGCTCGAAACCAATTCTTAAAATGTGACACATTTCTTGTTTGGGGAGTTCACTAAAGCCTGTTGGTATTCATCATTAACAGTGCCTTGCTGCCTATTCTGCAGGTCCAAGGGCTACCAGGTCCTGAGCTGATCAGGCATCAGTGGGAACACCTGAACTGTGTTCAGAAACATGAGCAAAGCCTTTTCATTTGGTCACAATGTTCTCTGTGTTTATCCCTAGGACCTGAAATCTATCTACAAGCAGACTCCCAAGAGCGCTCTGCCTTTGATTCCCAGCAGCCACCAATGTTGGAAGAGGAAGAGGTCATGATAGCCCATGCACACCCACGAGAAGTCTACAATGAATACGTGCCCAGGGGCTGCAAGAACAAGTGCCATTCACACTTCCATGACACACTGGGCCAGTCAGATGACCTCATCCACCACCATCACGACTACCATCACATTCTGCACCACCACCACCACCAAAACCACCACCCTCACAGCCACAGCCAGCGCTATTCTCGCGAGGAGCTGAAGGATGCCAGCATTGCCACATTGGCCTGGATGGTTATCATGGGCGACGGGCTGCACAATTTCAGTGATGGCCTTGCAATCGGTATGCTGCTGTGTAGCTGCTCCTTGCTGGTTGGGCTGGAAATACCACATTAAATGCTCTGTCAGATTTAACAAAAATAGGTTGGTTTATATGAGGATGCTGACTTCCAAAATTATCAAAATAGTCTTTTTTTTTTTTTTTTGTCTACTCTGTGACAGTGAAGTAATAGTATGCGTGGTCTACCAATCGGCCTAGTATCTGTGCCCCACCTATTGCCTAAGTTGTACTTATGAATAGTTGTTCTTAGGCTGGGGCTCTAGCTCAGTGGTGGAGCACTTACATAGTGTGCCTGAGCTGTGGGTTCGAGCCCTTGCATGACACACACTCAGAAGTCCTTCATCCCTGAGGAATGGAATGTGTGTGAGGCGTCGTGTATATCCACGTCCCGCATGAGGTCAGATCTTTTCTGTGGTGCTGAAGGAATTTACATGGACCAGGTAACCCCAGGGACTCATCTGTAGCCAAAGAAAAAGACAAAGTTAAGTCCTTGTACCGTAATTTGAGAGCTCCATGCTCAAATGTACTAGGAATTAGGCAGCAGGGACTGGTGGAGAGCAGGGAGACAGGGCTGCAGGGACTGGTGG
>CAJQZJ010001006.1:3625324-3656520 GCA_907164525.1 Lophiomys imhausi
GAGACAGGGCTGCAGGGACTGGTGGAGAGCAGGGAGACAGGGCTGCATTTCAGTCAGGCCTTGGCCCACTGGGTGGGGAGGGGTCTGCTTAGGCTGACACGGGAGGAATGTCTCGTTGCACAGCTCATAGATAACTGGTCAGCAGAAGGAATTAGCTTTTTATAATGAGAGAAGCTCCATCTGGGTCTCCTTATGGAAAGGCAAAAGGATACATATACACAAGTCTGATGACATTGCGATTTCCTCTGAGGCCAGTGAAGTCCTTATGTACTTCTGACTGCAGAGGGCCGGTCATTAATCTGATTTGTATCCTCAGCTCAGTGTTTTATCTGGTAGTCCCTTCTCATGTTTGGAGATATTGGCTCATTTCTAGACACCTGAACCTTTCCTTCCCCATCACGAATGCCTGTACTTTCCAGGGGAAATTTAGGCCCAGTGAGATGTGCTCTGGGATTTCTTATAGAGAAGACAAGGTTGAGTCCAGTGATGTAAAAGGGCATAATGTGAAGCTTGGAACATAAAATTACTTAGCACACCTGCGTACCTGAGTTTGATCCTTAGAATCCACATGAGGAAAGGGGAATCCCACACAAGTAAAATAGGAAGGAAGAAAGGAAGGATAGATAGATAGATAGATAGATAGATAGATAGATAGATAGATAGATTTTTTTTTTTTGTTCTTTTTTAATACAGAGTCTCTTTGAGTAGCTCTGGCTGACTCGGAGGTCCCTATGTAGATCAGGCTGGTCTAGAACTCACAGAGATCACCCTGCCTCTGCCTCCTGGGTAAAATGATTAAATGTATCTGCCATGCCCAGCTTGTTCTGTTTGTTTTAGTAAGAAGATAGAGGTTGAGTGGGGAAGAGGTGTTTATGCACAGTCAAAACTTAATGTCATTGTTTACCCATCATTTTGTATACTGACAAGATTTCAGAACTCCAGCCAAACCTCTCCTGACTGTGTTTACACAGGTGCTGCCTTCACTGAGGGCTTGTCTAGCGGACTGAGCACCTCTGTCGCTGTGTTCTGTCATGAGCTGCCTCACGAACTCGGTAAGAGAACTGTGACTGTCTTTGCTGTGAGGGTCACCCATGCTGCTGTTGTGAGTCGGCCAAGGACCACTCTAGCAGGAATCTCCATAACCCATTGTCTGCTCACCAAACTACCCTTGTATCTCACTGGACAAAAATTTGTTCCCAGTCAGAATTCTGACCCTACAAGTACATGATACCTGTGTGGTTTGTCCAGCAGTACCCGGGCCCCTCTGTATACTTCCTTCTGCTGGTACACTGGGGACATGACTGGTTGTGCTCCTACAATTGAATATGCATGACTGTCACCCCGGCATTTAGGAAGTAAAAGCAAAAGGATCAGGAGTTCAAGGTCATCCTCAGCCACATGGTTTTAGGCCAGGCTGGGCTAAATGAGATCCTGCCCCCCAAAACAAACAATCCAGAGCTACAGCATACAGGGGAGTACTTCTTAAATTAAGTTGAGAAGTTAAGAAAGAGGATGTAGCTGTGTGGTAGTAGCTCCATGGTAGAGCACTTGCCTAATGCATGCAGCCTAGTCCCCAGTACCACCTAAAGAACAGAGTGTTGACCGACTCAGTGGGTAGGAGCACTTGCTGTACAAGCCTGAGGCCCTGAGTTCAGATCCCACCACTGGGGTGTGTCCCTGTAATCACGGTGCTCTGGAGGATGGAGACAGGAGGGTCACTGTGGCTTGCTGACGGCCAGGCTAGGTCAAGGTTCTGTAGGACTCCGCCCTGAGGGAAGTGGAAAAGGATGGAGCAGGGCAGCTGACCCTCTCCTCGTGTGCATGTAAGCACACACACACTCAAACATGCACACACACACAGATGTAGTGTCTTGAAGCTGGAGGAAAGGAGTTGGTGGCTTGCACTTCTAGTGTACTACAATTTGAGACCTTCCTCCATTGTTTGAATCCCAGTTCATGTCCTGGTGTTTCTTCTCCCAGGCACATGTTCATTCAAAAACACTGACAGTATCTTCACTTTTGTTCCTTGGCATGTATCCAGCCATTCGAAGGCCTCCCATCTACCTGGTGCATGCTTATGTGAGCCGGCATCTCCCTTTTGTTCCCCATTCTCAATCCTTCCTGCCTTGTGAAGCTTTTAACAACATTTCCATCTCCATGACTTGGTAGCTCATAGGTGTTGCCTTGCCGGATTGCTGATCATTTCATGTGGATCCCACACCACACCTCCCCTCTATTGCTAGTTGGTTTATTGTTGTTATTTGTTTGTTTTAGTGTTTTTGAGGTTGGGTGTCATGTAACCCAGGCTAGCCTTAGCTCAGTCACCATCACTGACACCGAAGAAGCCTTCAGATGGTGTTGGATAAGACAATCATTAGTGTTTAAAGCTGTTGGAGACTACCCTAATACTGCTCTAGTCCTGGACATTTGCTTTCTTTTTATTCCCCTGGAGAAAGAGCCAACTTTTTTCTTTTTAATCTGAGAAGCTTTTAGATATCTTCAATGGCTTTGCCATTGCTTTGTTCTCTGTTATAGGTGACTTTGCTGTTCTGCTAAAGGCTGGCATGACGGTCAAGCAGGCTGTGCTCTATAACGCCCTGTCGGCCATGTTGGCCTATCTTGGAATGGCAACAGGGATATTCATTGGGCACTATGCAGAAAACGTCTCTATGTGGATATTTGCACTTACTGCCGGCTTGTTCATGTATGTCGCTCTGGTTGACATGGTAAGTTTCCACGTAGTCAGAGGGAATTGACTAAATAAAACATGAGTGTCCAGTAAAAAGAAATTGTAGGGTACGGAGAGATGGCTGAGCAATTAAGAGCACTGGCTGCTCTTCCAAAGGACCTGGGTTCAATTCCCAGCCCCCACATGGCAGTTCACAGCTGTCTGTAGCTCTTGACACCCTCACACAGATGTACATGGAGGCAGAACACCAATGCACATAAAATAAATTTTTTTAATTGATTGCAAAAGTGTTATTAGATTCCAGTGATTGGAAAGGATTCTGGGTCCAGAATGATGACAGTTAAGACCATCAGTGACTGTGAGTTCACTGTCTTCCGCTGGGAGCCACTTGCACACCTTTCTCCTCTCTGGGTTACCAGGACATGCATGAAAACTCCTCCTTTGTCTTACCTTCTTAGTAGAATAAGGCCCTAAAGTGTTTTAACTCCCAGTAAGCCCCTCCCAAGCCACATGTTGTCTACAGGCTGTGCTTAAAACACACTGACCAAGTAAAACTCTGTCACCAAATCCACCTAACACTGCTCAGCAGTCTTCTTGCTAAACTTGTATTCTGTGTGGTGTGAGAGCCCCCACTCTGCATCAGAAGTGAACCTTAGACCTACACGCAGTACCAGAAGCAGGAAGCCAGCAACACTTTTCACTTAACGAGGGGTGAATGTACAACATAGTAGTCATTGTCCTAGTCAGCTGCTGAGACATGCTCAGTGTCCTAGCAGACTCAGTGTGCATGTCCTCAGTCAAGTTCTAGGGGACCGACCCATACTTTATCCAGCCCCAAGCTACACTATCCTTTAGATTCTCTCGAGTTCCTCTGTACTTCTGAAACCTAGCTGTTGCTTTTGATTCTTTCAGGTGCCAGAGATGCTGCACAATGATGCTAGTGATCACGGATGCAGCCGTTGGGGATATTTCTTCCTGCAGAATGCTGGGGTACTTCTGGGTTTTGGAATTATGTTACTCATTTCCATATTTGAACATAAAATTGTGTTTCGTATAAATTTCTAATAAGGTTCTAAACCCAAGAGCAGCTTAAAGAAACATTGCCGTTTATAGTTTGAGTAGATGGTACAAATATGTTCATATGATGTGATACACAGCATTTAAAACTAGTGGGGTTTGTGGGTTTTTTTTAATTGATTGTCATGCTTTTAAGGTCAGTTACGTTGGGTAACATAAAGGTACGTTTTACTATTTAAGTTATTCTGTTTTGGAAATGTAAATTCTATGTGCAGCCCACCAGTATTCCCAGTTTACTGTATGTTTTGGCATGCTGTGTTCTGTATATTTCAGAAAGTGTCTTTAATGCTATTCTGTGCAACTTTAGCACTAGTTCCCTGCTGGAGTCAGGCCCCTCAGATCTGCTCATGGTGAGAAAGAGTGGGCACCAAGCCCAAGATGCCAACAGTCTGGACTCAGTGTAGCCAAGAAATGGGAGAAAAGGACAACTGAAGCGCTGGGAAGGTACACTTGGAAAATCACGAAATTGCTTATAATGTAGAGGGGAAATTCTACATGTGTCTAATATGCCGGGCATACTTCCTCCAGAGTATGTTCGGGAGTGTCTGTTATATAGCTAATGTTCCTGTAAAAACAGTGAGCACTTTCAATACACTTAATTTGGTTGTGCATGTGTTTACATAATAGAGAAGTCAAAATATATTTAATCCAAGCAATAAGTCACTTACTGAGAAATAAGATTCTAAATCTGTGTATGGAGATAGGCCAGATGAGTAACTCATGTGTGTCACTAGAGGACTTGGTTTTCACCATGCTATGTTACACTCAGGGTTACGTGACTGAGGCTTGTGGTTGTCAGGTTCCCAAATGGCCATGCGAGGACATTAAAACCCATTCCGAATATATTTTGACTTCTTGGGTTCAGAAAGCACTTAGCTATCTTTCAGTGCTTTAAAATGTCATTGTGAGCAAATGTCCTTTTATGTATGACACTGTAGATACATGAGAGCTGTCTGTAGCACTTCTAGATGTTTCTTTCTTAAAAAAAAATAAAAGTGTCAACTCAAAGTCAGGCATCGTGTGTTTTTCTTACCATCTTACCCACTGTTGAGTATGCAGCTGAGAAGTGCTGTGTCTGTTCACACTGTCTCCAGAACTTGATTATCTTGCAAGGTGAAAACTAAACCCAATAAAAACTTCCAGCTTAGCATAGTGGCACAAGCCATTAATCTCAACACTTGGAGGCAGAGGCAGGTGGATCTCAGTAAATACAAGGACAGCCAGGACTGCCTAGTAAGACCCTGTCTCAAAACAAAGCTTCTCCCTATCTCCTCTTACCCACCCTGATAGCTTTTCTACTTTGTCTCTATAAAAGTGAGAAATCTGAAGACTGGAGAGATGGGTCTGTGGGTAGGACCCCTTACTGCGCAGCAGGAGGAACTGAGTTCACAGCCAGCACCCATATAAAAAGCTAGTCATGGCAGTGAACTCTTGTGTAACCCTAGCAGGGGAAGGGCCAGAGACAGCAAGCTTAGTGGGGTTTGCTGGCCTCCAGCCTGGCCAAAACACGAGTCCAGTAAGTGATAGAACACAACACCCAATGCTCTGGCCTCCACATGCATATACGTGTGCATATTCACATACACATGTGCAGACACACCAAAGTTAAAATGTCTAGAGGCTGTGGTTTGAATGGGAAATAACCCCCAGACACTCATGTTTGAACACATGGTCCCCAGCTGGTGCTGCCTTTTGGGAAGACTGAAACTGTAGAAGGTGCTGAAGGAAGTGGGGTACTGGAGGTGAATCTTGAGGCTTTGTATTCCAGCCCCACTTCCTGTTAGCTCTCTGCTTCCTGAGTGTGGATGCGGTGTGACCAACCCAGTGTGACACCCAGTCTCCAGCTTCTGTCACCATACCTTCCCTGCCTCCTACCATGTCCCTCCAGGTCCCCATAATACCCTCCATCCCTCTGGAACTAAGCCAAAACAAGCCCCTCCTCCATTAAGTTGCTTTTACAAGGTATTTTATCACAACAGAAAAGACATTGTTCTTTTATGTAATAATTATATTAAAATATACCAGCCAATTCACTTGCACATTACTTAGTTGTGGAGCCTTACATGTTTTCTTTTGGTTTTTCGAGACAGGGTTTCTCTCTTATCCTTGTCTATCCTGGACTCACTTTATAGACCAGGCTGGCCTTGAACTTGTAGAGATCCACCTGCTTCTGACTCCCGAGTGCTGGGATTAAAGGCGTGTGCAACCACGCCCGATCATTACAGACAGCTGTGAACTGCCATGTGGGTGCTGGGATTTGAACCTGGGTCCTTTGGAAGAACAACCAGTGTTCTTAACCGCTGAGCCATCTCTCCAGCACTTGAAACACATTTTGTAACTGAACTTGGAACTCTTGGATTCAGCAAGGCTCTATGGCAGCTCAACTCCAGGGGTCTGTTTCTGTATCCTGCTAGCACTGGAACTATAGGTGAGCATCAACACATGGCTTCTTACGTGGCTGCTGGGACCCAACTCAGGTCCTCAAGCTTGTGTGGCATACACCCTACCCCGAGCTGTCCCCAACTGTGTAACAAAAAAGGGAGCAGTGCCTAAAGATGAAGGAGTGTTCAAAGCATTATTAGCTACATCCTAAATAGAATCAAAAACAAGTGAATAATACCCCACCTCCTATTAGTGCCTAGTGGCAGACTGAAACCGTTTCTTTTCCCTAATGCAAAGGGTTATGTATAACAGAATTACTTGTTAGAGAGTCTGCCTGAATGAGAAAAGCATCTTCGTTGGTAAAATGACCTCTCTGCTTTAGAGAGCCACAGGCCCTGCTGTGCTGCTTCTGCTACAGCTGTTCAAGGTGAAATTAACTGGAAATGCCCCTTGAAGAGTTTGGGAAACACAGAGGTGTGTCCCTTGTCTATTCTAAGACTGAAGGTGAGCACATGCTTAGCCTAGCTCATGGAATCAACAGGATCCCTTTGCAGTTCCCAGTCCCATTTGAACATGTTAGTGTGTGTGTGGAATACTGCATTCCCATTTGAACATGTTAGCATGTGTGTGTGGAATACTGAAGCAATTACTTCCTGTGGTTCTGTGTAAAACAGAAAGGAAAACCTAGGAACTGCAGAACAGGCCAAAGTCGATGTTCAGTTGACTGAGCAACCTACCAGTGGCTAGACCACCAAAGGAAACAACTCTCCCTTCCCTATGATATAGGGTTTTTTTTCTATTTTTTTCTTTGTTTTTATCTTATTTTTTAAATTTATCTATTCAAGTTTACATTCTGATCTCAGGCCTCTCCTTCCTCTCCACCTGGTCCCACCCTCCCATCCTCCCCTATGATATAATTTAACAGTGTGACTGCCTCTCAGCACTGTTTTAACTGATTTCAAAGATTTAATATGTTGTTATTTTCATTTCTGTTCAGTTTAAAGCTGATAAGATAGGGGAATACTATAGTTATATAAAGCCAGCAAGTTAGGTGGATGGGAAAAGTTTAGAAAAAACAAGAATTATGAAAACTTCCTCAATACCCATGAGCAATGCAGTAGAGCTGGCTGTGAACTATTGGCCTTTGACTAATATCAAGTATACGGAAATTACCAAAAAAAAAATAGTATTCATATCAGCTCCTGACAGCACCCCCTATTCTACTCCAAGTAGAAGATAAGCATCGAAGAATCTCCAGTGTGAGATGGTTGAATTAGTGGCAAGCCTATCTCTTGGCATGTAAAAACTCCTTGCTTCAACTACAGACAGACTGCTGTCCAAAAAGGACAAAACTTGGTAGCAGGGAAGTCGACAGCCTAGCTCTGCCAAGACAGGGTAGGTAAGTCCTTCATAATCCCTGCTCTACAATAAATGTCTGTCAGAGAAACAGGACCCAAAGGCTGAAGACTGATGCTGGAATGTATGGAGAGAAAATGGGAACTGTCCAGGTAGTCACTGGTTTGTCATTTCTTAGTATTGGAAGCTGCAGGCACTGCACTTCCTATATAATCAGATATATTTATCCTTCTCAGCTCTCTGAGGTGGTTGAAGAATAGACAGCTTGAGTCTCATAGCTAAATTTTGAGTTGTTTAGGAATCAAGAGGACATTCTAGATCTAAGAAGATGGTTATAATAGTGATGCAAGTTAGTATGAAAGCTAAGTCAGTTATAGAACTTTAAACTCATGGAGATGGTTAGAAGGTAGAAGGTTAAAGTCAGGGGCCAAATATGTATGAACTGGACATTGGGAAGGTATACTGGGCCATTTAACTCTCATAAATGTGGCATATTTAATTCTGCTGTTTTGTATAGAATTTACTGTTATAAGAGAAAGAACCATTTGTTGGATTGAAAAGGGAAGCTGTTGGGGGGGAAGAGGATGGAAGGGTGGGACAGGAAGGGGGAATAGGGAAGGGTTTGTGACTGAGATGTAACTTGAAGAAAAAAAAATAAAGTACTTATATATATATAAAAAAAAAAGAAAGCAGTACTCCAAAATGCCTATGAAAAGCCCAGAGTAAGCTTACTTCCAGAGTAAGCAAGATACTAAGACAGTACACCATACAGAGAGCAGCCACACCCTCTTAAACCTAAAACTCAGGAGGTCAAAGAGGACAGATCTCTGTGAATTCAAGTCCAGCCTGGTCTACATAGTAAGTTCAGGCCAGCCATGGCTACACAGTGAGAGACTCTGTCTCAAATACATACATACATACATACATACATACATACATACATACATACACATATGAGCAATTGAGGAAGACACCCAGTGTAGACATTTAGACTCTACCTGCACATACAAATATACACTCACTTATAACATAAACACACAACCTAAAACTAATGCGTGCGTGTGTGTGTGTGTGTGTGTGTGTGTGTGTGTGTGTGTGTGTGTGCGCATATGTATTTAGAGGGGCAGGAAGAAGGGAGAGGAGGAGAGGAAGAAGGATCAGAAAAAAAGTTACATACAAAAAATGCCATAATGGAATCTAATACTTTGTATGTTAATTTAAAATAAATAAAAAAAATTTAATGTATGAAAAAAAATAGTATTCATAGTTAATACTTCTAAAAAATGAATTCTAGACTGAGATTATTTTATTGGTAAACTCCATCTATTATGTAAATATTGTAATACCATATTACTTTAGGAATAAGAACAAAGGACCAGTGAGACTGCTCAGCAGGTAGAGACACTTACCACCAAAACTAATTACCTGAGTTCAATCCCCCAGACAACATGATGGAGAGAGAGAGAAGCAACACCCACAGGTTGCCCTCTTACCTCTAAACTCATGACGAAGCCTGTGCCTGTGCACATGTGGGGGGAAGGGAATGTAAACATTTCTGTAACTCTAGCTGCAAGGAATCTGACGCCCTCTTCTGACCTCTGCAGGTACTGCCCTCATGTGACACTTGTGACCATATCCACACACCTACACATAATTTAAAAATAATGAAATAATAAAAATAAATCTTAAGGGGAAAAAACCCTGATAAGAACAAATGAGATTATAAATCAAGGTGTGCAATAACATGATCATTTTATGGAAATCAGCCATTTATGACTAAGAAGAGGAAACCTCAATAAACTACAGCTAACATTACAGAGTCAAAGAGAAGTGCTAGTCCTGGAAGAACAAGGCATGGATGTCTAGTCTCATCATTCACTTTCTCCATATTCAGGAACTCCTAGTTCTCAAAGTAAGGAAAAGAAATGTCACATGCAGGTTTGAAAGGGTGAAGTTGTTGCATTCACAGATGACATGTTATCCACACAGAAAACGCCAAGGGTGGGGCACAAAGCCCTGACTTCAATTCTCAGCACCACAAAAGAAAGAAAGGTTTCAAAAAAAAATTAAGACAAAAAACCTCCTCCAACACCAGGGTTAGCTTTGTGTGGGATGTATCAGTTACTTTGGGGACAGCAATGGCCAAAATGCCTGAAATAAACAAGGAAGGAGTTCTTTCTGCTCGAAGTTTTTATTGAGTTCCACCCGTGAGTGCTTGCTCCACATCCATCCTCAAATGGCAGGAGGGTGTGAGGCCGAGGGCAACTGTTCACCTCAGGACTGACCAGGAATTGGAGAAAAAGGGGGCATGCTAGCTTTATCCTGTTGCCCCTTCTATGCCCCCACCCCATGGGGTGACACAAGTCACATCCAGGGTAGGTCTCCCAGTGCCACTCCATTATTCCATCTGAAAAAGCCCTCACAGACACACTCAGAATAGTTCTTAACCTCCTAAGTGATTCTAAACCAATCCATTACCCAGGCTACAATGCTGATACACCAAAAAAAAAAAAAAAAAAAAAAAAATCCATCATATTTTTACTTGATTAACAACAGCTCCTACCAAAATGTCGTTCCGGAGTATAATCCCAGCAAAACATGTATAAGATAGTTACACTGAAAGCTAAAAGTTAATGTTGTCAAGCATAAATGAAAGATGTATGATTCATTGACCGGAAAATTCAACAAATTACCCTTTTCGATCAAAATCCTAGTAGGATCTTTTTAGATAGAGACACACTAATTTTGCAAGTTTATGGGTCAACTGAACTTCTCAGTAGGCTCCCAGTGGCATGGTGGTGGGAGAGCTGGTCCTGGTCATCGAATGACTCTCCACAGTTGATGACTTCTGGTGTGGATGCAGGCAGAGAAAGACTCATCCTGGGGTCGGGTAGCGGCCTCTAGGAATTTGACCACGCTCCAGTGAGTGAGTATATGAACAACACAAAATGGACTTGCTTCTTCCTTTGTGGGGTAGGGGACTCAGAGGGGAGGGATGCATGCGGGACATGGGAAGATCCAGAGGTGAGAGGCATCGGGTGCAAGATGTGAGGGATGTGAGAGTTCCATGTAATCAATCAATCAATAAAACAGCCTGTGGGGGATGTCACTCAAGAGGACTTGTTTTGGAGGTTTCTAGTCGCGAAATAGTCTAAAAAAGACAGATGACCGCGAGGACAACGCGGAGGTTCCCAGAGTTAATGTGAAAACTGTATGTGGCAGTGAAGCGGCAACTTGAGAGTTTGGGAGTGATGAAGTCACCCGCAGCAATTTGGGTAATAATTACACAAATCTATGTGTATATTAAAATGTATAGGAATCTACTGCAGAAAAAAAAATTCCTGTAAATTTTCTTTTCTATAAAAAGAGAGAGACGCCGGGCGGTGGTGGCGCACGCCTTTAATCCCAGCACTTGGGAGGCAGAGGCAGGCGGATCTTTGTGAGTTCGAGGCCAGCCTGGTCTACAAAGTGAGTCCAGGACAGCCAAGGATACACAGAGAAACCCTGTCTTGAAAAACCAAAAAAAAAAAAAAAAAAAAGAGAGAGACAAGGAGACAGGGCGGGGAGTGGAGGGAGGGAGGAAGAGAGGAAGAGGAAGGATTGGAGGCTGGGCTCCTACTGCAGAGGACCAGCGCCCAGTTTCCCTTACCTGTGTCAAAGAGCTCACGACTGCCTCTAAGTGCAGTTCCAGGGGATCTGGCCTCTGTGGGCCCTGGACTCGCGTGTGCACACATACACATGCATAAGTTAAAAAAAAAACAAATAAGCATTTTTGGTAAAAAGTGTTCTCAACCTCCTAAGTGATTCTAAACCCATCCATTACCTAGGCTGGGAGGGCTAGAGAGATGACTTAGTGATTGAGTGCTTGCTGCTCTCACAGGGGACCCAGGTTTGGTTCCCAGAACCTACTATCTATAACTTCAGTTCTCTGCGGTCCCCTTTTCAGGGTTGGGCATCTTGGTAAAGTTCTTATGAAGTTCACTTGTGGTTTCTTTTTTTCTTGTTCTTATTTTTTTATTGCATTTTATTGCATCCAACACTCTTTTCTGATACAGAATATTTTTATTTATAACATTTATATTTATTAGTACTTAATGAACACCTACAAAATACCTAAATCCTATAACCTAAAACCTGTATCTAAAACCTATAATCTATCTAAGAACACCCTAATACCTATCTACGACCACCTAACTATGGCTGTTTTAACTTTCTCAAAAGGATACTAATATTCTTAGCACAGGTCCGTGCAGGATGACTTGGTTTATGGCAGTCCTGTCAGGTAGTCCCTTTCAATCTTAAAGTCTGTTGTGCCTTACTTGGCCGGTTCGAGAGGCCAATTTATTTCAAACACCAAATTGTGGCTGGTTTATAAAATCAGTCTGTTCCAACCACCAAACTGAGGGCAGCTTTTTCCATCAGCTGAGACTCGCCTCCATGGTCTCCTTGGCTCAGGCAAGCCTCAGTGGCTGAAAACCTCTCCAAGTGCCTTCCAAATTCCACTCACTTCACTCATTTTTCTGGTGCTCTGGGGCCCCTAGATGGATACTTTTAATGTCCAGTTTTTAAAGAATTCTCTCTCAGCAGGTTTTATGCCATGCCTTTGCCTCGTGAATTCTGTTAATGGCATACCTTGCCATGCTCTTCTCCAGCATGACTTCTCAGTTGGTGAAGACAGGAGGAGAGAGTGCCGCGTGGAGCTTTCCAGCTTACATATCACATCATCTTGCGATCCTTGGAGGCCTCAAGGGTCCACAAAATCTCTCTCAATGTCCAGCAGTCCGGTTGCTTCTCTCAGCAACTGACATCATCTGCATGGCTTTGGTGGTTTCTTAGCAACACTCCTTCAACAGGGCATATCTTCTGCCCACAACTGGGCTTTGTCCATTTCAGCAGCTTAAAAGAACGTCAAGTTCCTCCTTATGTGCTGCCAGATGCTAATCTGAACTGCCTACTAATTTCACTAAAGGCCTAACTTCTACCAAACTTTTCTGACTTTCACAGTCCCTGCATGCAGGTGGTGCACATAAACTCACGTAGACACACAAATACATAAAAGACAACTAAAAAAAATTTTTTTTAAAAAATGGATGTGGCTGGGGTGGTGGCAGACACCTTTAATTCCAACACTAAGGAGGTGGAGGCACGTGGCTCTCTTAGTTCTAGGTGAGCCTGGTCTACAGAATGAGTTCCAAAACAGCCAGGGCCACATAGAGAAACCCTGTCTCAAAAAATACAAACAAACAAGCAAATTTGAAAAAAGATGTGATACCTGGTCGTGGTGGTGCATACCTTAATCCCAGCACTTGGGAAAGGGTCCAAGTAGATCTCTCTGAGTTTGAAGCCAGCCTGGTGGCTGAAACCCTGTATCAGAAAGCAAAACAAAATGATGGAATATATATATATATATATATATATATGTGTGTGTGTGTGTGTCTCTTTTGATTTAGTTATATAATTTATAACAGTAATTTATGCACGGAACTGAATGTGTCCTGGTAGAGATTTTGTACAAATATTTTAATTAAGCTTTGAGTTTTATAAATTGACAAGATATCTAAGAAATTGTATATATATACATATATATATATTTCAACTAATTCCCCCCCCCCATTTTAGTGATAAGTCATTTGGACTCTGTAACCCCTTCCACCATCCAAGCTGGAATTTCGACTGGCTTAATGGGTCTTGTGGAAACAGCCACAGCCTCTATGATCTCATGTGTGCAACAGCTTTGTCATGTCCAGAAAACAGTGTTTTGATTCCATCATCCACCACCTCTGGCTCTTAGTTGCTGCCCCCTCTCACTGGTGGCACTTAGTGGACTCGGGGGCCTTTGGAGGGGAAAAAAAGGTCACATGAAGTGGAGAGGGAATAGTGGTGGGGGAGGAATTGTAGGGAAAGGAAGGAATGAGAAGTGAATCTACAAAATTTACTTTTAAGAGTATTAAGTGAAAATTTTAAAAATGAGGACTAAAACATAAATAAACTCAACTACAAAGAAGAAGAAGAATCAATTTGGAGGTAAGAATCCAGCTCTGTGGTAGAGTGTTTGCTTAGCATGCGCTGGGCCAGGGTGTAACTCCCCATACTCCCCGTCCCACATACACACAAAAGAACTGGTTTTATTTAACATAGATATTCAAGAGCTATGTGAAGGGAATTTCAAATCCTGCTGTGGACATAAATATTTGCATGTATGCAAAGGTATTCCTTCTATAGATATAAGAAAGTTGACTATAGACATGACCTGGGTGCTCATGGGAAAAGATAGATGATGTTACTGTGCATCACAGGATGTCAGCCTTTCTCACAAGAGGAAATGTGATTTTAATGAGGGGGGGAATGTGGAAATATAATTTAAGCACGAGCTGGGTGGCTAGCTTTCATGTTTACCAAAAGTGCTACCCAGTCTTCTGAGGGAGAAAAGTCATCAACGGTCTTACCCAGCTGTGAACCATGAAAAAGCTGTGATACCAAATTGCCAGGCAAGATGCGCTCACTGGTTCAATAGTGGCATGATTGTTGTGGGGGTAACCAACTAGATATGGTTACCTTTCTGGATTTGAGGCCTGTTGTACAGGATGGAAATTTTGCCTGATACTGTAAACAGGAGGTCAAACATGGGGCCTACTACTGTATTGCTAAATGCCCTTCTTAAATGTTTATGCCCATAGATTAGTCCTGCTCTGGCCCTTGGTCAAAGAAACTTCTCGTAGCAACGATGTCTAAGGCAGAGGCTCACAACTAGCCAAAATGCTGAGGACGAGTGGCTATTGAGTGTTCAGCCCCAAATGAAACATCTATGTCACCCCCCTGCAAGGCTCAGGGAATGTCATAGAAGAGGGGCAGAATGAACTGAGTCAAAGGATGTGGCGGGTGGTATGAAATACCATCATCTGGACACGGCCTGACTGTTGTACTCATGAACTCACAGCTGTGGCTACCTGTGAAAGACTATCAGTTACTGTTCTACTACTATGGTGAATCACCATAACCAAGGCAACTATGGTGGTTTGAATGAGGATAGCCTCCATGGCCTCATGTAGTTGAATGCTTAGTCACCAGGGAGCTGAACGGTTTGAGAAGGATTAGGAAGTATGGCCTTGTTGGAGTAGGTGTAGCCTTGTTTTGTGGGGATGGGCTTTGAAGTTTCAAAAGCCCCCATCAGTTCTCTCTTCTCCGCCCCCCTCTCTCATCTATCTGTCTATCTATCTATCTATCTATCTATCTATCTATCTATCTATCTATCTATCTATCTGCTTTTTGCCTACAGGTCACTTAACTTTTGACAAAGAAGCCAAAACTGTACAGTGGAAAAAGGACAGCATCTTCAACAAATGGTGCTGGTCCAACTGGAGGTCAACATGTAAAAGAATGAAATTAGACCCATACTTATCACCTTGCACAAAAATTAAGTCCAAGTGGATCAAAGACCTTAACATAAAGCCTGATACTAAATCTGTTAGAAGAGAAAGTGGGGAAAAGCCTTGAACTCATTGGCACAGGTAACAACTTCCTGAACAGAACACCAATAGCTCAGTCTCTAAGACCAACAATCAAAAATGGGACCTCATGAAACTGAAAAGCTTCTGTAAGGCAAAGGACACTGTCATTCGAACAAAACAGCAACCTACAGATTGGGAAAAGATTTTCACCAACCCCACATCTGACAGAGGGCTAATATCCAAAATTTACAAAGAACCCCAGAAATTAAATCCCAAGAAACCAAATAATCCAATCAAAAAATGGGGAACAGAGCTAAATTCTTCCTTTTTTAAGATTCTCTTTGGTCATAGTGTCTCTTCATAGCAATTGAACAGTAACTAAGATAGTAACTTAAAGAAGAAAGTTTATTTTGTGTTTACAGTTGTAGAGGTTTAAAGTCATTAATGATGGAGCAGAGGTAGCAGTGGGAGGTGTGTAGCTGGAGCAGCTTTGAGAGCTTAAATCACAAACAGAAGAGCACACAAACTGGGAATGGCAAGAGTCTACTGAAGGGGCTGGAAGGCACACTGGCTGCTCTTCCAAAGGATCCAGGTTCAAATCCCAGCACCCACATGGCAGCTTGAAACTGTCTGTAGTGGCCAGACGTGGTGGCACATGCCTTTAATCCCAGCACTCAGAAGGCAGAAAAGACATGAGTTCTTCAGATGGAGGGATGGCTCAGCAGTTAACTGCTCTCAGAGAAGACCTGAGTTCAGTTCCCAGCATCCACATAAGGTGACTCACAACTCCAGCATCAAGGGGATTTGACACCTCTGGACTCCATAGGCAAGCACAGGCATACTAGTAATACACATCCACAATTAAAAATAAAAAGAGTCTATTGAAATCTCAAAGCCTGCCCTAGTGACATACTTCCTCAAGCAAGGCTGCTCCTACTACACACAATAACTATCCAAGAGTTATTGGCACTTCTTGGCTTCTGGGAAAAGGGGAGTCATGTTCTTCAACCTCCCCACTCATACTCATGGGAGCAACTCTAATAACACTCAACGTGTTACACACACAAAGATGAAACTAGGAGAAGGGATTTGTTGGGGGGAAATGGGGTTCAGTGGGAAGCAATGGAATAGGGTAGGGTGGGTGATGTAACAAAATATATGCATGTATGAGATTGTCAAAGAATAATAATTTAAAGAAAGCCAGATGGGGTTAGGAAAACAATTTTAGTTGGTAATGTGTGAGACACACACATACATACACACTTAAATAAATAAATGTAAAAGAAATTTAAAAATAAAGTGGTGTGGTGGTTTGAATAGGAATGGTTCATGTGTTTGAATGCTAGGTGCATAGGGAGTGGCACTATTAGGAGGTGTGGCCTTGATGGAATAAGTGTGGCCTTGTTGAAAGAAGTGTGTCACTGTGGAGGCAGGATTTGAAGTTAAGCTATGCCTAGTCTAACAGTCTCCTTCTGCTGCCTGTGGATCAAGATATAGAACTCTCAGCTCCTCCAGCACAATATCTGCCTAGATGCTGTCATCCTTCCCACATAATGATAATGGACTAAACCTCTGAAACTATAAGCCAGCCCCAAGTAAATGTTTGCCTTTATAAGAGTCTTGTGGTCATCGTGTCTCTTCACAGCAATGAAACCCTAAGACAAGTGAGAATAAAGAATATTTATTATCATCATTTTTTATCATTTTACTGTTTTTTATTTTGTGAATTTTGCAACATGTACCCTGTTCCCACTCATTTCCCACCTCCCCTCAGACCTGCCACCCACCCTTGCAACCTCTCCCAACAGAAAAAAAATCTCATTGTGGAAGCTGTAGTGTGTCTTAGTATGTCCCACAGTATTCCCTTTTGTCCACACTTTTTGTTTTGTTTTTTTTGAGACAGGGTTTCTCTACATAGTCCTGTCTGTCCTGGACTTGCTTTGTAGACCAAGCTGGCTTCGAACTTATATTGATCTGCCTGCCTCTGCCTCCTGAGTGCTGGGATTAAAGGTGTGTGCCACTATGCCCAACTTGTCCACGGTTTTTTGTTTGCAAATATTCATTACAATGACTTATTGGTCTGGTACAAGGCCTCTGGCTTCTGTGTTACTTTGTCAGTACTGGAACCTCACTAGGACTCCTCTCAGATATCCTATTGTTGCCTGTGTCATGGAGATCCTGTAGTTTCAGTTCTATGGAACTGGCCTCTTCATGCACTCCAGCAGTTCATCCATGGGGTAGATGTTGGGGTGGGCCAACTCAAAGCCCTGATTCTGGGCCTGCAACCCACACATCTAAGGCTAACTCTACTGTGCTGTCCAAATAAGGTGCAAAGCCTGCTCTCCTGAGTGCTGCAGCATGTGAGGAGCAAGGACAGCTCTCCTGCTCTCATGACCCCATCAGGGCCATCTCTCTGGCCTGCTACCTGGGGCAAGGACAAAAAAGAGTGGAGGGGATCTCTCCCTTGCCAACACCACTATTCAGTGGACAAGAGTCAGAACCAACACTGCTGAGCTCACATCCTTGGGGTTAGTTCACCTGCAAACCCCACATCCAGGGCTAGCTCTACTCTGCTGCCAAGAAGAGGTACAGGGCCTGCTCTCCTGAGTACAGCAGCCTGTAAGGGACAGGGATAACTCTTCTGCTCTTATGATGTGCCATTGGGTCCTGTCTGCCACTGGTGGTGAGAGCAAAAGGGAGGGGAGGGATCTCTCCCTCGCCAACACCACCACTGCAAGTCAGACAAAAGCCAGGACTGGCTCTCCCAAACTCACATCCTCACGACTGGCTCACCAACATCCCACACATCCAGGGTTGTAGAAAAAAAAAAGCTAATTAAATTATTTACTAGTATATTTGTATTATCGTTAATTGGTTCAGTGGCTGTTGATCCTTAATCAGCCATTATAAATGAATACACACACACCACATGGATTTTAACAAGCCTTGGCCTGAGTAATCTTGGCTCACCTAGGCTAGCTCTTAATTCTATTACCCAAATAATATCCCATATATACATACATCCCTTTGGACTGCCATTCTCCATGCTATGCCGATGTTCCTGGCCATGTGGAATGAGGTTCTTTTTTCTAACCCATGGTGTGTGTCCTCCTTCTTCCTGCTCCTGGCTGGAATAAATTAATCCTGTGTGTAAAAGGCAGGGTTCCTGTTCTAATATCAGGAAGTCCCACCTTCTCTGTCTTGGTCCAATCTCAGGTCTCAGCATTTTATTTAACCAATCAGAGACAATGTAAGTAACAGACAGCAAGCAGGACCAATTAATTAACATTTAGAATGCTTAACACCACCCCATCAATTCCCTCCTTTTGTCTAATAAAAAGGTTAATTTTTAATTCATATTAAAAACAATAAGAACAAATATGAAACAATCAAGAAAACCATATATAAAAGTTACACACATAATGTTTAGCCTATTTGTTTAAAGCAATCTTGAAGAAGAAAAAAAATCATCTATCTTGGTGTGTCAAAAGTTCTGAACCTAAATAATTTCTATCATATCCTATATTTATAAACCTAAAGATTTTATTTAGACTTAAAAATATCAATTTAAATCCTAAACAACTCAAGTTCAATTGAAATTTAATAACTATTATGCTTTCAACCCCATCAAAGACATAAGAAGGGATAAAGTTATTATTTGAGTGAGTAGGAAGCATAGAAGAGCAGCTTCCAAAAAGAAAAATGACAGTTTGTTGCCTAGACAGCCCCAAATATCTCTCGATATCATGGGAGCATCATCTTAAGCCTTCTGGCTAAGCATTTTTCACAGACTAAACTGTGCAGCAGGAAATAAGAAGGATTTTCTCATTCTGTCTCTGCAGAATCAGGACATCAACTTACCTGAATTTAAGTTGTGGTTCATCTTTGGACTGTATATAGTCTGTTGAGAGAGCAGGGGCGTTTTTGCCAGCAGGAATTATCTCCTGATGGGAGATTTCTTTTTGATGCTCATTGTCTTCTTCCAAGTCAAATGGAAGCTGTCAGGAGCTGACTGTCTTAAGACAAACAATTCTTAAAATAATGAAAACCTCTTTAAATGAAATTTTCTGTATGCCTCTGAGGGTTTTGAAGACATCTATCTATCTATCTATCTATCTATCTATATCTATCTATCTATCTTTGAGCAAACAAACTGTATGTTTTTAACCATTTATTATCTGTTTAACCATGTAAGCCTATTTTGTGATAAATTAAGACTAGTATTTGAGATGACCAGGAGCTTGACTGATCAGCAATCAACTTGTATTACCCAGACTCCTAAATAGATTGCAATAGCAACCCATAAAAGGATCGGAAGTAAACCTGTATTTTAAAATGAGTTGTATCGGTACAGTAACTTATATAAGAGTTGAAATATACATAATATGTGTCAAAATATAAAATTCTATACCAATGAATTGAAAGATAACCTTATTTGAGAATAACAATTGTTTTGAGTTTCAGAGCAGATTCAAGAATCTATCTTTATATCTTATTATTTCTATATAATATACACATATTCCCCCTCTTTTTCTTTTCAAGTCCTTTCCCCTATATAAGAGAGAAAGAAGGATACAGAAAAGAAAGAGAAATCCCTGAGTCTAACCTCCTAAACCTTGCTTAACAAGACCATATAACAATTTGTAACAATTCCCCCTAAACAACATCTATAACCCATCAAATGATTAAAGAATCATCCACCCCACCTTTTGGGAATGGGGTGTTGCTCTCTTAAAATTGCTTCCTGCTGAATTGGGATGCAGAAAATCTGTTTGGGGGCTTAAATAAAATGGAAAAATGGTTAATCAATTTAATAGTAACATTTGTTGTCCAGTATCTATATGCTCAACAATTTGAATGTCCTGAGCAGTTTGTAGTTTGAAGCTGGACTTTGGGTAGGAAAGTTCAGGGCTTTACTGAAGTCCTGTCTGGAACAGTCTTTGAGGCTGGGCCATCTCAGCAAGCAGTTTGAAATTGTTCTAGATGCAGACTTTTGAGGAAACAGCTATTGAGGCAGTCTGAGGCTGGATCATCTGGGCTACTTGTCTTCTCTTCTTTGGACTCTGGTCCCGTTGTTCTGAAAATATATAATTTCTCACAAGTAACATATAGTTCTGCAATTACCAAAATGCCTTGGATGTGCAGGATGCATATATCAATTAAGGAATATTTTCTGTTCTTTGAACAGAAGAAAGACATTTGTAAGTCTCCATTCATGCCATATAAAAAGATGACATGTAATAGTATTATATATATATGTTATATATAATCTATTTTAAATTAAAAATACAACATAAGACTGTATGGAGTTTATGTATTCTCCTCTACAGTTGACATAAATTTATTAATTGATTAAAACAGTTTTATTCTGTGTTGTTCTGGCTTTTTGTAGTTTAGGTTGGCCTCAAACTCAAAAAGAACCTATCTGTCTCTGTCTTTGTCTCCCATGTTTTGGGATCAAAGGTATGTATTTATATATTTTTTTCTTTTTCTCCTTTCTTTGGATATTTAATTTCCATGTGGATATATCTATCCTTATTGAGACAGGGTTTCTCTTTGTAGCTTGGGCTGTCTTGATTTGCTCTGGTGAGCTCTGTAGATTAGATTGGTTTCAAACACACAGGAACCTGTTTTTCTTTGTCTCCCAAGTTTTGAGATCAAGGTATGAATTTAAATAATTGAATTACCTTTATTAAACAATAACATTAATTAAACCATTTTGTATTAGTTTGAGTTCCAATTCTCCCATGGAAGCCCCATTCTTAAGGAGATTGGTGTAGAATATCATGATATGCTATTTTCTGTTAGCTTTTCTTAACTGTTGGCTGTGGGAGGCATGCAGTTTGCATGTTCTTCCCCAGCCTAACTCTGGATCCTTACATTGGTTAACAGAATATGTCTCTTTCCTCTCTTTTTTTTCTGAGACAGGATTTCTCTGTGTATCCTTGTCCTGGACTCACTTTGTAAACCAGGGTAGCCTTAAACTCACAGAGATCAGCCTGCCTCTGCCTCACAAGTGCTGGGATTAAAGGTGTGCACCACCACACCCAGCAATTAACAGATCTCTTTTAGAGGAAAAATGTCTCTTGAAACCAGTTCTCCAGTGGGAGTCCCACACCTAAGGAGACTGGCTTGTGACCCTTTTCTCTATATATAAATTTAAGATTATGTGTATTTATCTATTAGATCAGTAAGGACATTACTAAACTTAACATCAAGGAAAAAATGTATCATTTTTGAATTCTAGACTGTCTTTAGTAAGCAGCCTTATCATCTCAGCAGGGTTCCCGCCCTGCCTTCATTGTTTAAACCAGGCTGGTCTAGAATTCAGTGATCTGCCTGTTTCTTCCTCTAGTGTGATAGGATTAAGGGCCTGTGCCAGGACCACCCTGTTCAAATATTTCACTTAAATCCTAGATATTAGTAACCCTGTAACCCAGAGAACAACTTTGAACTCTAGTGACAATTCGAAATCTGCCCAAAATCTTCAAAAATCTCTTATGTTTTAGCAATGCCAAACCAAGAAAATATCCTTTCTACCTCCCGATATAGGAAAATCAAAGACATCTAAACAAAATCAAGCAAAGAAAAAACATTCCAAAAGCCTTGGCATGTCTAACCATGCCATCCTATGCTGCAATTAAGGTTTTGTTCATTATTCCTTAGAATCTAGTTTTGGCTGCATTTCACTGGCTGGCCGATACCAGATACTCCTGACAAGCATCTAGCACCCAGGGAGCTCTGAGCTCCAGCTGCCATCAATTTTGACTTATCTATCAAGAAAGGTCTCCTTCCTTCCCCCATTATCATTGTTGGCAATTTAGCATTCCATCTGTAAATTCTTTCCTTTAAGACTATCCTACTCTGAACTTTCTCAAAAAAGATACACAGAGCCACAATTGTCAGGGTAAAAATTATTTGTATGCTAAGAGGAACAGACTCAATTGGAATCCAAATGTATTGAGACATTATGAATTTGTCCGTTTTTTTTTTTTTTTTTTTTTGGTCTTTCGAGACAGGGTTTCTCTGTGTAACAGCCCTGGCTGTCCTGGACTTGCTTTGTAGACCAGGCTGGCCTCGAACTCACAGAGATCCGCCTGCCTCTGCCTCCCGAATTTGTCCGTTTTTAATCTAGGTGATTAATTCCACTCTCAAGCTCTGTTTAGAAAGCTGCTGGGGTTTTTAGTATGTAAGGAGAGCTAAGTGTAGAGAGCTGCGACGTGCCGCGCCCTAAAGATGGCACCGGTTTCCGCCTTCCACCAGCCCGATGGTGAGCACTCTCAGTGGTAAACAAGTCCATATTTGGCAAAGATCGCTGATCTGGCTTGCTTCCGCATACGTGGGCCTCTAAGATAGCACCATGTGGCTTTACTTGATTGGCTGTTCATATAGTATTTAGCCTGTGGGTAGGGTCTGCCCGGGCATTCGGAAGACTGTTTTCAAGGGACCTGAATAAACTGCTGGAGAAGAGCTTTTGTGAGTTGCGTCATCCTTGCTGGTCGAGGGGGACACGACAAGTGGTGGCCCGTACGGGGACCCAAAAAAGACTCAGAACTCCTGCAGTCAGGGGCAGCGCTGGTAAGTTCCTGGGATAAATTAGGACAATAAAGTTTCACAGAGATAGCAAACACAAGGTAAAGTTTTGCGGAGATAGCGAACAAAAGGTAAAGTTTCGCGGGAAGTTGCGAACTATAAGGTCTCCGGAGGGAGCAATAAGGACCTCGGTAAAGAGGCAATAAGGTCTCTGGAGGGAGCAATAAGGACCTCGGTAAAGAGGCAATAAGGTCTCCGGGAGGGAGCAATAAAGTTCCGTGATTCGGACAAGTAGAAGACACAACTGGCAGAGCAAGGTAAGGAAAGCAGAGAGTGCCTCACAGAAATGGAGCAAATGCTAGCCTTGCTGGCCTTTATCAGTTGCTGGGATAAGCTTGGGAGAGACCTAGATTTTGCCTGGGAGCAAGGTACATTGCAGGGAGGAGCACGGCCTATTTGGAGACTTGTTCGTAGTTGTTTAGGAGATCAGAGATATTACAAGGCCGTGGAAAAGGGACAAGAGGCATTAGAGCAGTTAAAAGAGGAGCGCTTGGTCAAATCTGGGAAAGATACTTTGGAAGAGGATAGCTCAGAGTCTAAAGAGGAACTTAAAATGTTAACAAAGAAAATGGAGAAGTCATCTTTGAGGAAGAGTTCTGACTGCACCCGGATAGAGCCCTCAGGTCCGGGGCCGCCTGTGCTGGCGCCGCCTTCATATAATGAGACTTCCCCTCTGAGTGGTACTAGTGGGCGGTCATTCTGTCCAAATGTCTGGAGGGAAGTGAGACATGAGCTGTACTACCCTGTCTTTCAGGATGGAGGGGGAAATCGTTATCATGAACCTCTCGATTTTAAGGTAATTAAAGCACTCGCTGAGTCTGTCCACACTTATGGGATTAATGCTGCTTTCACTGTAGCTCAGGTGGAAGCTCTTAGTCGTTATTGCATGACTCCTAGTGACTGGATGAGCTTGGAACGTGCCTGCCTGTCCTCTGGGCAGTATTTAGATTGGAAGGCTTTCTTGATTGAGTTTGCTAATGAACAAGCTGCTGCTAATCATGCAGCAGGAAACCCAGCCTGGGATGTGGACATGCTTCTTGGGCAAGGTCGATATGCTCAACAACAAACTGGGTATCCGGCTCAGGTGTTTGAGCAAATCAATTTAATCGCAACCAGAGCTTGGAAATCATTGCCTAACAAAGGAAAAGTGAATGGCAATCTAACCAAGGTTATTCAGGATTCCCTGGAGCCTTTCTCAGACTTCGTGGCTATAATGGTTGAAGCAGATGGAAGGGTATTTGGAGACCCTGATTTGGCAATGCCCTTAATTAAACAACTTGTGTATGAGCAATGTACAAAGGAATGCAAAGCAGCTATCACCCCTTATAAGAACAAGGGGTTGGAAGCCTGGATGCCTCAGTGCAGACTGCCGCTACCTTGAATAATTTGTCAGCCAATGTAGCCATGGCCTTGGATGTATTGTGGCAGGTGGCCTAGATTGGCTGTGAGTGGAAAATGACTGGTTTGTGTGTGACCTCTGTGCCATATCAAAATTATACTGTAGCTGCAAATTTGTCTAAGCAACTCTCTCAGTATCTTACAGGAAAATTGGTCTGGCGAGTTTGATAAGCTGATACAGAATCTGAGAACTGCCATCGTGCATGTGACCAATGTGTCTCTGGCCTCTTTTTCTGTGGATTGTAAGTAATGGCAGTGCATCCTTGGGTGAAGAAAAGTTAGTATGCACTCCGGGCACATGTTTTTATGCCCTATGCTGGAATGCCATAGCCTTTCTTGTGGCTGTGGTGACTAGAATGCCTCGATATGTACCAGTTCCTGTAGAGGCCCCTAATACCATGATGCTATTCAGGTTTAAAAGAGATTTTGGCATCACTGCAGCTCTTGTTACTGCCATCACTGTTGCTGCTGTGGGAGCTACTGCCTCAGCTATTGCCTTGTCTAGTTCTATACAGACTGCCAATGCCCTGAATGACATCTCAGCCAATGTAGCACAGGCATTGGATACTCAGACCTCTATAAATTCTCATCTCAAAGGAGGCCTTATGATAGTTAATCAACGCATAGATTTAATACAAGAACAGATTGATTCTCTTTGGCAACTAGCACAATTGGGGTGTGAGTGGAAATTGCAAGGTTTGTGTGTTACTTCCGTGCAGTATCAAAATTTTACAAAGGCTGCTAATCTGTCTAGACAATTGTCAAAGTTCCTCTTACAGGATTGGTCGGCTGAGTTTGAAAATTTGATGAGAGAGCTGAGAGCGACAATCGTCCACATCAATTCCACTCGGGTGGATCTGAGCCTGGCTACTAGTTTGACTTCCTGGATACAGACGGCTATGGATCATCTTAAGGAGTGGGCGGGCGTAGGCTCTTTGGCGATACTGATGATACTAGCCTGTCTGGTTTGCCTATGGTGCATCTACAAAATGAGAGCCACACAAAAGCGTAATGCAGCCATGATTATACAAGCCCTTGTCGCCATTGAGGCGGGCCAGTCCCCTCAGGCATGGCTCACTGCCATGAAGCCTTAAATCTTCACTGAGCATAGTCCCTGCCCACTGAGGTATTTGTTCCACGGATATTAGGGTCTGGCAAGTCAATGACGGAGTAGATGGGTAAGTCTCGGCCACCTAAGACAGGGCAGCCCCGAGTGGGGAGGCTGATCCAGAGACGGGTAAGAGTTTGAGCATCGTCCTCCTACAGGCTCAGGCCCACCGTGAGATCCCCAGATAGGGGGATTACGAAGCCTTTCCAGGGACTTCTACCAACTTTAGAAAAAATAAAAAAGGAGGAACTGTAGAGAGCTGCGACGTGCCACGCCCTAAAGATGGCACCGGTTTCCGCCTTCCACCAGCCCGACGGTGAGCGCTCTCAGTGGTAAACAAGTCCATATTTGGCAAAGACCGCTGATCTGGCTTGCTTCCGCATACGTGGGCCTCTAAGATAGCACCACATGGCTTTACTTGATTGGCTGTTCATATAGTATTTAGCCTGTGGGTTGGGTCTGCCCGGGCATTTGGAAGACTGTTTTCAAGGGACCTGAATAAACTGCTGGAGAAGAGCTTTTGTGAGTTGCGTCATCCTTGCTGGTCGAGGGGGACGCGACAGCTAAGCATTAGCTCTCTGCCTTTGCTGCAAGGCAACAGCTTTTGTTAAGGTAGCTGCACCTTTGAAATGCATTTGGGTTCCGTTCCCCGCTCTTTGGCTAGGAAACTGGCTTTCACCTGGACCTTCTCACTCTGTAAGCATAGATTCTAATCATCGTATTTGGGTGCCATTTGTAGAAAAAATAGTTAATTAAATTATTACTTAGTATTTAGATTATGATTAATTGGTTCTGTAGCTGTTAATCCTTAACCAGCCATTATAAATGAGCACACAGACATCACATGGATTTTAACAAGCTTTGGCCTGGATTGAGCAATCTTAGCCCATTTAAGCTAGCTCTTAATTCTATTCCACAAATACGACCCTATATATACATATGTCCCCTTGGACTGCCATTCTCCACGTTATGCCCATGTTCCTGGCCATGTGGAATGAGGTTCTTTTTTGTAGCCCATGGTGTGTGTCCTCCTCCTTCCTGCTTCTGGCTGGAATGAATTAATCCTCTGTGTAAAACGCAGGGTTCCTGTTCTAATCTCAGGAAGTTCCAGAAAGTCCCTTTCTCTGTCTTTGCCCAATCTCAGGCCTCAGCATTTTATTTCACCAATCAGAGACAATGAAAGTAACAGACAGAAAGCAGGCCCAATTAATTAACATTTAGAATGCTTAATACCACCCCATCACAGGGCCAGCTATACTGTGCTGTCCAGGCAAGGTGCAGGGCCTGCTCTCCCAAGTGCTGCAGCATGTGAGGGGCAGGGACAGCTCTCTTGCTCTGGTGACCCCAGGGCCAGGTCTCCCACCTGCTACAGGTGGTGAAGGGTGAGGGAGAGAAGGGTATCTATCCCTCATCCATGCCATCACAGGGAGATGAGTGGTAGGGCCAGCTGTCCCAAGCTTGCATCCTTGGGGCCAGTTCACTCACAACTCCCAAAATGTGTCAGGCCTGCTCTCCTGAGTACTACAGTTGGCTAGGGGTAGGATCAGCTCTGATGCTCTCATGTCTCTAGGGCCAGTTCTCCCATGATGCCCAGGTTGGGGGTGGGCCAATTCTGCACAGCTCTCAGACATCAACATGTTCCTGGGTGGCAGCCTGTACCAAGGATGTCCACCTGGGTTTTGGTGGTAACAGACATGAGCTTCTGCAGAGCCATGGACCCAGACATGGTCTCTGTTGGAGACAGAGGTTGCCACATGAGGTTGTTCCTCACTACCTTCCAGTTTCCAGTTCTGCCTCTCTTCGTTGTGCCATATCCTTCTGTTTCTCTTTCTATTCCATTTTTCAACCATTTATTGCTCCTCTTAGTGGTGCCCACGGTCTCTGGGTGTCTGGGTTTGTCTCAGGAGGCCTATGCCCCACTTGTTCATTGCACATTATGACACCTAGCAGGAGTCATCTCCAGTATGGTCTGACCCCTAGGTCTGCATGGCACCAGACTGGTGTTCATCTCAGGCTAGCTGCTGTTCAGACCCTATGGTACCAGTCTGGTGGTTGTCTTGGGCTTTCTTCTTGACCAGCTCTCCTGAATGGCCATCTGCCTGGGGTCTGTGGTGTCAGGCTGGGTTCTTCTAGCCTCTGCCTTGCTTCCTGTCCTGGGACCCCATCTGGTGCTGGGCTGGTGGTTGTCATAGGCTACCTCCCTGTCCAGGCCCCCTGATGCTGAACTGGTGGTGGTCTCAGGCTTGCTTTTTTCAGCAAACGTTTGACTACTATTCATTCAGATGTTCATAGGTCAGAACACTGAATGTAGATACAGCCCCTCTCCTCTCTGCCACCTACTGATACACATGTGGCACAGCAGCCACATCTGCAATGCCTCTAGGGGCAGGTCATTATCATTATTTTTAAAAATAGTAACAGTATCATTATTTTTAGTGGCAGGAGCAAAAAATAACTTGCAGGAGTTTGCTCTCTCCTTACACCATATTGGTCCTGGATATTCAGGTTGTCATGTTTGGCAGTAACACCATTACCCGCTGAGCCATCTCACTAGCTGTACTGGCTGACTTTGTGTGTCAACTTGACACAAACTAGAGTCCTCAGAGAGAAAGGAGCCTCAGTTGAGGAAATGCCTCCATGAGACAAAGCTGTAAGGCATTTTCTCAATTAGTGATCAATGGGGGAGGGCTCAGCCCATGGTTGGTGGTGCCATCCCTGGGCTGGTGGTCCTGGGTTCTATAAGAAAGCAGGCTGAGCAAGCCAATAAACAGCACTCCTCCATGGCCTCTGTATCAGCTTCTGCCTTAGGATCCTGCCTGGCCTGAGTTCCTGTCCTGACTTCCACAGCAATGTGGAAGAGTAAAGCCAAATAAATCGTCTCCTCCCAAACATGTTTTTGGTCATAATGTTTTTTCACACCACTAGAAACCCTAGTGAAGACACTGGCCCTCGGGTTTTATTTATTTGTTTGTTTGTTTATTGGTTTTTAGAGACAGGGTTTCTCTGTATAACCCTGGCTGTCCTAGACTCCCTTTGGAAACCAGGCTGGCCTTCAACTCACAGAGATCCGCCTGCCTCTGCCTCCCAAGTGCTGGGATTAAAGGCGTGCGCCACCACGCCCAGCCTTCTCAGTTGTTGTTTTGTTTTTTTTTGGGGGGGGTTGGTTTGTTTTGGTTTTGGTTTTTGTTTGTTTGTTTAGTTGGTTTTGGTTTTTCGAGGCTGGGTTTCTCTGTAAAACAGCTCTGGCTGTCCTGGACTCCCTTTGTAGACCAGGCTGGCCTCGAGCTCACAGAGATCCGCCTGCCTCTGCCTCCTGAGTGCTGGGATTAAAGGCGTGCACCACCACTGCCTGGCAGTTTTTCTTAACAAGAATAAACAAACAAACAAAAGAGGTAAATTGGATATTCAGTAGGATCATGAAATAAAAAAGAACATTTGCACATATATGTGTTATACACATGTACATATAGTTTATTAAAGCCTACATCAATCCTCTACATAATTCCACCCAGCTCTCTAAACAGCCCAACAATATTGGCTGTACTGGTTCTATATTGCACATGAATGAAGTTCTATGAATTTAATTGCTTTCGTGAAATTCCCAGAACATATCGATGCCACCGACAGGGCTAAAATTCCTGCCTACTGATCCCCCAAGCTGAAAGCTTTGGGAATTTAGATTGGGCATCCTTATCTTGAGACTTCCTGCTTTAAAACCTGATTTCCTTCTATTTTATTTCTTTTGAGGCGTGGGAGATGAGCACACATCCTGAGCTGTGAGGGTTCTGCTGATGGTGGATTTTGCTTTCCCTTCAGTTCCCAGGAAAACGCGTGGTGGTTCTGCGTCGTGAGGCGTGATGGAATTATGAGGTGCAGCTGCCAAACAGGCCGCGCTTGCTGGGCTGCATCATAAACCAGCAGGCTTTGCAGAGAGAGGAGCCAGCCTCGTATTCCAGGACGTAGCTAAAAGCATAACCTGCTCATCTGAGATCATTTAGGAACACTGTCAAAAGAATGACCTACCATCCAGACGGATTTGCAAAAACGAATCCTTATTGAGCTCCTGCTGTGACCAGAGACCTTCTATGTTGGCAGAGTTCTGTTTTGTTTTCTAGAAACATTTTAATAACAGTTCAGAGAAGCGTGCTAATAACCTGGCATCCCACAGGTTTTAAACTGTGAAGAATGTTGTTTGGGCCAAGTCAGACTCTGATAACAGTTAAATGATGACAGTTGCCAATAAACAAGAACACCCTCTTCCATGGCTGGGAAATTGTTCTAATATGTTACCCAGGCTAGCCTTGAACTATGGAGGCCAAGCTGGCCTCAAACCTGCAGCAACCTTCCAAGTGCTAGGATTATAAGCATGAGCCACCACACTGAAACACACACTGTTTTGCTAGTCAGTCGTGCACCTCTCCCAGAAAGCACAGTAGAGCTGACCCCGGGGGCAGGGGTGAGGGTGAACTGCCCTGAGGACATGAGCCCCCGAGAGCTGGCCCTTGTCTGCCGTGTGGTGGTGTGGGCGAGGGAGAGATGCCCTCCCCAGCTCACCCCTCACCACCTATGGAAGGTGGGAGAGCTGGCTCCTGAGGTCATGAGAGCAGGAGTGCTGTCCCTGCCCCTTACCAGTTACAGCACTCGGGAGAGCAGGCTCTGTACCTCACCCAGGCCCTGCTGGCATGAGCAAGGGTGAGCCAGTGAGCCCTGAGGGCGTGAGAGCAGGAGAGCTGGCTCTGCCCCGTGCCAGCTGCAGAATTGGGTGAACTAGCTGGGGCAGTGCTAGAGAGATGGCCCTGGTGGTGTGGGTGCAGGAAAGCTGGCAGGCTGACCAGCTCAGCTGCTATCCAAGCCCAGATCCAGGGTTTTGAGTTGACCCACCTCAACATCTATCCCATCTATGAACTGCTAGAGCACATGAAGGTCCAGAACCAAGGCTGCAGGATCTCCATGACACAAGGCAACAATAGGACATCCAAGAGGAGTCCCAATGAGGATCCAGTATTGATAGTGTAGCAGAAACTAGAGGCCTCGAATCAGACCAATGACTCACTGAAGTCAACAAACATTTGCAAGTAAAGAAGTGTGGACAGCCGGGCGGTGGTGGCGCACGCCTTTAATCCCAGCACTTGGGAGGCAGAGGCAGGCGGATCTTTGTGAGTTCGAGGCCAGCCTGGTCTACAAAGCGAGTCCAGGACAGCCAGAGATATTCAGAGAAACCCTGTCTCGAAAAACCAAAAAAAAAAAAAAAAAGAAGTGTAGACAAAGAGGCATCCTGTGGGACACACTGTGTCACACTACAGTTTTCACGAAGGGACTTCTTTTTCTTCTTTTTTTCTTTGTGGGGGGAGGTTGCAGGGGCAGAGGCCAGGTGCAAAAGGATGGGAGGTGAGTGGGACTGGGGTGCATGATGTGAAGTTCACAGGAAATCAACAGGAAGTTAAATTAAAAAAAAGAATTATGGGATGGAATATGTTCAATGTACATTATATAGTTGTATGAAAATGTCTATATAGTACAACTAAAAAATAATGCTAAGAAATCAGGGGTTTCTCCTGAAAAAGCCCAAACAAGGTACTTGATTTGTGATTCTGATAGTGGTGGGTCTCAGACTGCATCTTACTTATCTGTCAACAGAATTCAACAGCTGACTATTCTTGCCTTCAAAAGCGTTCTTGCAGGCGCCAGATTCCACACTACCAATTTCCCTGATCCTGGTGGTTATTACTTTGGATATTTGTAGCTCATCTCTTCTCAGTTACTCAGTACTCTGGGCATTTGGGGTATCCTGAACTCATTTGGGGTACCCTGAACTCAGCCCTTGGCCTCCATCGGTCTGCACACCCTGCTCAGTGACCTCACCTAGTCTCAATTATAGATCCAACTGTCTATACCCACGATCCCCAAATTATAGCTGCAGCCAAGACTCCTCTGAATTTGCTTACCCAACATGGCCACTTATTGTTGTAAATTTAATATGAATTCTTGTTGTTTTTCTCCCCATATCTTTGCCCTCCCAGTGTCTTCTCTGTCTCAACTAATGACAACTTCAGTCTTCTGGTTTTAGCTCAGCTGGAAACCTTAACATCTCCAACTTCTCTCTCTCTCTCTCTCTCTCTCTCTCTCTCTCTCTCTCTCTCTCTCT
>CAJQZJ010001006.1:3656530-3669225 GCA_907164525.1 Lophiomys imhausi
TCTCTCTCTCTCTCTCTCTCTCTCTCTCTCTCTCTCTCTCTCTCTCTTTCTCTCTTTCTTATCTCTGTCCCCATTAATCAGCCTGGTCTGTTCTACCTTTCAAAGTCACCCAGAGCCTGCCTGCTCCTCTCTTCCTATGATAGCAGTAATTGATCTCTGTAGATCTAGGTTGTCCCAGCTTCCCGGGGTTCCTTTAGTCAGAACAGACAGAGGGCTTTTGTTTTTAATTAAAATGCCAGACCATGCTGTTTTTCTGTTCAAACACTTTCCAACAACTTGCTGTCTCTCTCATAGAAAAATCTAAAGCCCTTGCAGGTCTCATATGAACTATTCTCTTCCCTTGTGTGCCTCATCTTTCTAATGGCCACCTGTTATTTTCCTCTCTGGTCACCGTTGTAGGCCCCAAGCCTTCCCAGCGCTTGCACATCCTGAAATAAGTATGTGGTTCATGCTTCCTTCATATCTTGGAATGCCATTTCAGGAAGGCTTTTCCTGGCAAACCAGCTGGAAAATTTTAGAACCCATACCTCCCTTTTCCTGCCTCACTGCACCTCAAACCAGTAGGCATAAACTGATGTCATATATTACATTTGATACTACACAGCCCATTCTTCATTTCCACGCAAGAAAAAACTTCTGAGAAATTTTTGTCTGTTTTAGCCACTGCTGTGTTCCCAATTCCTGGACCATATATTAATTGTTGAGCAGGTCCATTCTCTCAGACAAGGACCTCCAAGAACATATAAACCTGTAGTTGAATAAGTGGGTTTTTATCTTTCTGCAATGAAGAAGCAAGTACAGCAGAGGGCGCCACAGAGAAGCAAATCTGAAGAGCATTCACCACGCTGTATAGTTTGTATAGGCGATTCCTGTGGGGGCTCTCTAGGAAGTGTGCGTTGTTATTTACATATTGACTTTGCTTGCCTGTGTTGCTACTTAGATAAGACTTAATGAAATTATCATTTAAAAATTTATTTATAGGCCAGGCATGATGGCACACACCTTTAATCCCAGCACTCTGGAGGCAGAGGCAGGAGGATCTTGGTGAATTCGAGGCCAGCCTGGTCTACAAAGTGAATACAGGACAGTAAGGGATACACTGAGAAACCCTGTCTCAAAAAAAAAAAAAAAGAATCATATACTGGTGAAACAAAAGAGGAATACATATATATATATATATGTATATATATATATGCAACATAGGACAGTTCTTCTCGGCAGCTTTGAAGGAGTCCTCCTCACTGGAGTTGGTAACCCTGTGGCATGCCAGACAGCACCTCAGTCTGTGGTGGGCACTTGGCAATGTCACGAGGACAAGGGTGGCACTTTGCCGCTTAACATCAGCTACAAACCAAGATGCTGCTAATGCCCAGTACCACTTCCGACTTTGTTTGCTTCTGTCATGGTACCAAAACACCCAAGTTTGGGTAATGTATTAAAAATAGACGTTGGCTTACATGCAGACAGAACACTGTATACATAATAAAAAATAAATAAATCTTAAGCCGGGTGGTGGTGCACGCCTTTAATCCCAGCACTCTGGAGGCAGAGGCAGGCAGATCTCTGTGAGTTCGAGGCCAGCCTGGTCTACAAAGTGAGTCCGGGACAGCCAGGCTGTTACACAGAGAAACCCTGTCTCAAAAAAAACAAAAACAAAAACAAAAAAAAAATAGATGTTTATTGGTTCCAGATTCAGAGAAATGGGATTCAGGAGCATGGTGCTTGTGTATGACCAGCATGTGGGAAGAGCCTTTTTGCTGCATGATGATACTGTAGGGAGCGTCAAATGGCAAAACAAAACAACATGGAAACTGAGCTCTCACTTTCTCCTCTCAGAAAACAATCAACAGTGTCACAGGGGAACACCCCCTCATGACCTCATCTAGAAGTCATTATTTCCAAAGGCTGCACCTGTAAACACCACTAACATTTGTGTATGACATTTTCACTACATAAACTAGGTGGTGGTGGTGCACGCAGCAGAGAGATCAGGAATTCAAGGCCAGCCTCGGCTACACAGTGAGTTTAAGCCTAGCCTGGACTGCATGAGATCATGTCTCAAACAAGAACCACAACAAGTTTGTATCAGTGAGCTCTGGAAGGACTTGTTTGACCTGTTGCAGGCACCAAAGAATTACCTATCTTAAAATATCAACTCTGCCCGGTTCTGAGAAATGGTGTATGACAGACAGGCAGTCATAGCCACTCATATGAAGAGACGTGTCATGCTCACTCTAGGACACTTCAGAAAGGTCTGACAGAGGAGGTAGTATGTGATCTGAGGTGTTTGCGGGTTTTGTTGTTGCTGTTTGACAGTTTCTTGTGGTTACCTACCCTCAGACTCACTCCTAGTCAAGGACGACCCTGAACTTCTGGCTCTAGTGCTGGGATTGCAGGTGTGTGCCACCACCACTCCTGGCTTCTGTGGTGCTAGGGAACACATCCGAGGGCTTTCTCCACTGCAGGCAGATACTCTACAGACTGAGCCACAGCCCCAGCCCTGACTGAGTTCTTAATGAGAAATACAAAGCGACTGGCAAAAAAAACATTCCATTAGGCTAGGCATGGTGGCAAATGCCAGCCTATTCTACAAAGTGAGTCCAGGACAGCCAACGCTCTGTAAAAGAGAGAAACCTATCTCAAAAAGAAAAAGAAAACAAAACAAAAAACCCCTTTCATTTACTGTGGAGAAGAACAGATATGTCAATGGGACATGGCTGTTGTGGGGTCCAGGAGGGTCTTAGTTTGTAAAGATTTGGCAAGGAATTGATGTCCTTCTTCCCATCCCGTTTTTTTTCCCCCTGTCTCTGTTACATGATATCTGGCTTATTTCACTTCGTGTATTGTTTTCAAGGTTCACCCATGTTGTAACATCAAACACTTTGCTTTTGTGTGTACCTCCTTCATTTGGTTTATCCTCCTATGTGCTGGCTCCAATCAACAATAAAAACAAATAGTACCAATTATCATATTTATTTATTTAGTGTGTGTGGGTTGGGTGTGCACGCATGCACAGTACTCACTTGGAGGTCACAGGGCAACTAGTTGGGCAATCGTCTCTCTCCTTCCGCAGTGTGGAGCCTGACGATCGAATTCAGGACCTCAGCCTTGACATCAAGAGCCTTTGCCCTCTGAGCCATCTCACCAACTCCAAATAAATGTTAAAACAGAAATTCTCTTGGGATGAAGGAGGTGGCTCAGTGGGTGAGTGTCCACGGTACAAATGTAGGGATCTGAGTTTAGTTCTCCAAAATCCGTGTAAAGCAAAACACAGTGGGGAACTTGTGTAATCATACAGCCCACAGTGAGAAGGGAGGTGGCCACAGGGTAGTCCCTGGAAGCTGAGGGCACACTAGACTGGAGGATGCAGCAGCATTCAAGAGACACTGTCTTGAGGTGGAAGGTGAGGAGCAGCACCAGAGTATGTCCGCTGACCTTCACATGGATGCCACAGTGCCTATACACACACACACACACACACACACACACACACACGCACGCATGCACGCACACACAGCTCTCTCTCACACACACATTCACACACTCACAGGCACTCTGCTACACACACGCTCACTCACAGAGAGAGAGAGCTATTCTAAAAAGGAAACTCTGACTTTCTGTGAACATCATTATTCTTAGAATAATCATGTTAGCCTTTGCACATTCTTTGTCCTTCTATTTTTATAATGCTATTAATATAATAAACCAGGGAAACCAATTTAGCATGCACAAGGAAGACATGAACCACCACTGTCCTTTCCATAACCTAGTCAGGTTCCCCAGGATCTCAGACCAGAAAATTTAATGTCTAGAGGCTAGAGCAGGGTCTTAATTCATGCTGTTTGGGTGGTTTTTTTTTTTTTTGTTGTTGTTGTTGTTTTTGATAGAAGCAGTGGACAATGGATTTGGGGAATAAAGACATTTGTCACTGCTAGAGACTCAAAACAGCTTTGGGAGCGTTGGGCTGCAGAGCTGTGAAAACTACTCTAGTGTGTTTTTAAGGACAACAGTGTCAGTTCAGTCAGAAGCAGGGGCAGGTAATTGGGGAGAGAGTTGATCACTTTTATGTACAAAACTAGAATGTAAAAGTTAGACTAAGCAGAGCACCACCGTCCCATCTGACTGAACATTGACACAGTGACAGGTAACACTTTTCATTCTAAACCTAGGGACTCTGACAAATAATATATTCTGCCGCTCAACACTGACTCTCAATCCAAAAATTCCGGAGCTTGCAGGAAACTGGCAGAAATAGAATGCAAATGCTGTTGATGTTCATAACAAATGATAGTTAGTAAAACTGGAAAAGATTATAGTTCAGAAATTTAAGCCGGGTGCGGTGGCACACACCTTCAATCCCAGCACTTGGGAGGCAGAGGCAGGTGGAGCTCTGTGATTTCTTGGCCAGTTTGGTCTACAAATCGAGTACAGTACAGCCAGGACTATTACACAGAGAAACTCTATCTTAAAAATAAAAAGAAAGAAAGAAAGAAAGAAAGAAAGAAAGAAAGAAAGAAAGAAGGAAGGAAGGAAGGAAGGAAGGAAGGAAGGAAGGAAAGAAAGAAAGAAAGAAAGAAAGAAAGAAAGAAAGAAAGAAAGAAAGAAAGAAAAGAAAAAAAAAGAAAGAAAATAAAGTTGGGCTAACAATGTCCAGGTAAAGGAGCTGCAATTATCCTATTCATTTTAGGAAGATGTTAGCAGCTTCCGGTTGGAAGTTGAGTGTGGGACAATTGTAGAATGAACTTGCCTATTGTTTATATTCTTTTGAGGATTTATTATGTTAGGGGCATTCCAGCCTAGTTGGAACAAGAAATGCTATCTTTGTACTTCCTCCATTCATTGTCAAAGCTCCAACCATCAGAAGGTTATGTAGAAAACATGTGCTCCTCAATTAGCATCAGGGTGTCACAGTCCTTTTGTTGGAAGATGAACTGTCAGTCACCCAGGGTCACCCTGGCTGTGCAACAGCATTTGTATGAACAGGAGATTTAACCAAAGCATCTCATCTCTATGTCTTTGTTTCTTGGAACTTACTGAATGCAGAGAGCTGCCTGCCTCTGCCTCCCCAGGGCTGGGATTAAGGTGTGCGCCACCACATTCAGCTTAGATTCCCTTATGTAAGATTGACCCGACCCGCGGGTCCTAGTAATTCGTGGGGGCGAGGAGGACCACAACCTGAAAAAAGAACGGGCGAGAGAGGGAAAGGACTCAAGGAAGCAATTGCTTGTCAAGAGCCATGTATTTGAGCGCAAAGCGCCTTTTTATAATATGTTTTATAAGGGGAGGAGGTGAGAGGGGCCAGGTGGTGGGAACGTACAGAATCTTCTTGGCCTGTGCCCTGGACATTGTATGATCTACCCATTTTTCTCAGAAGACATGGTACACTGCTTTGAATCAATCTGTAACTGCCAACCCATTTTTCTTCAGAAGACACGGTACACTGCTTTGAATCAATCTGTAACTGCCAACCTGGAACTTTGCGGTTGCCAGGCAGTATGAAGCTGCAGGGGACATTGTGCAGGTGGGGAAAGGTAGGGGGTGAGGGTGAGAGGCGAGGGTCTTGGCTTCTGACATAAGATGGCACATGTTCCATCTTTTTTTGTTAAAGAAGATTTATTTTTTACTAGTTTTAAGTATGTTGCAAGTATGTGTGTGGCTATGTTCATGTGCATGCAGGTGACCGAGAAGGCATCAGATCCTTTGAAGCTAGAAATAAAAGTTGGTTGTGAGCTTGCTGTGGTGGGTGCTGGGAACTGAACTCCAGGCTTCTGCAAGAGCAGTAAGCACTCTTAACTGATCAGGCATCTCTCCCACCTCAAACACAGGTTCCATTTTTAGACACCAATATTTTACTAACACCCTGGAACGATGCGGGATATTTGATCACATTGTAAACCCTGAGATTGTGAACTTGGAAAACCTGATTGTAGTTCTGTTGTGGCTGAACCCCGAGATTATGAACTTGGAAAACCTGATTCTAGTTGTGTTGTGGCTCAGCTTTTAATCCAAGAGCTTTGTTTATTGTAACTAGGTTGTTGAGGTGCGGCTCAGCCCTAGTACACTCCTTTAGTCCAAGAGCTTTCTGTAAACAGGATTAAATAGAGTCAACCGTAGGTCAAGAGGTAGAGCGAGCAACCAATTGGCAGGGAGTGAACATAAGAAAACAGAGAGTGACAGGAAGTCTGGAAGTATGAAGGAGGGACATTGAATTTGGAGGGTGTTTAAGACATCATGGAAAAGAAGGGGCTTTTCCTTCTGGTACAATGACTGAGTAGGAAGGTCAGCTGTCTGTTTTCTCTGCCGCTCTGAGCTAGCAGGTTTTCACCCCAGCATCTGGCTCCTGAATTTTCATTGCTAAAATCAAATGTTTGAGATTTTATTTAAAAACAAAAAACATTGGAGGCCGGGTGTGGTGGTGCAAGCCTTTAATCCGAGCCCTCAGAAGGCAGAGGCAGGCAGATCTCTGTGAGTTTGAGGCTATCCTGGTCTGCAAAGCGAGTCTAGGACATCCAGGGCTGTTACATGGAGAAACCCTGTTTTTAAAAAACCAAACCAAACCAAACCAAACAAACAATACCAAAAACAAACAAACAACAACAACAACTAAACCAGCCAGGTGTGGTGGTACATGCCTTTAATCTTAGCACTTGGGAGGTAGAGGCAGGAGGATCTCTGTGAGTTCAAGGCCAGCGTGGTCTCCAAAGTGAGTCCAGGACAGCCAGGGCTACCCAGAGAAACCCTGTCTCGAAAAAACAAACAAAGTATACAATCCTTTATATGGGGCTGGAGAGATGGTTAAGAGCACTGGCTGTTCCTCCAAAGGACCCTCATGGCAGTTCAAAGCTGTCTGTAATTGCCGGGCATGGTGTCCTACGCCTTTAATCCCAGCACTTGGGAGGTAGAGGCAGAGTGATCTCAAGAGGAACTCTGTGAGTTCAAGGCCAGCCTGTTCTACAAAGTGAGTCCAGGACAGCCAGGGCTACACAGAGAAACCCTGTCTTGAAAACAAACAAACAAACAAAAACCAACCAAACAACCAAAAAACAAAAACAAAAATCCCACTGTAATCTTCTGTCATTTAAGTTTATAACAACACTTGTTAAAGTCCTTCCCGTTAAGGCTGTTCTCTGATCCCCTCTAGAACTAGAAGCTCCTGGTTCAAGGGCCTAATAAACCTGATTAAGTGACTGGTGACAGTTCATATCTACTGACACAGGCTACCTTCTTTCTCCAATTTATTCTATCAGTGCACTGTCAAAACAGAGGGGAACAAAGATTTAAAGACCAATTTACTCTAAGAATATTGTTATATTATAGGTAGTAGGATTATCTCTTAAAATTTCAAGGCCTTTAATTGGGTTTATAAAATATGAAACATACTATATCAGTCCACAAGGATATTTAAACCTGAAAACCTGTAACTAAGATCTGTGTGTTTTTACTTATGGAGTTTTCAGATGAACATTTGTATTCTCTAACTCTAACAGAATCATTGGAACATTTTTTCTATTTATTTATTTAGTTAGTTAGTTTCTCAGAGAATCACAGGGTGTAGCCCTAGCTGTCCTGGACCTCACTCTGTAGACGAGGTTGGCCTTGAACTCACAGAGATCTGCCTTTCTCTGACTCCTAAGTGCTGGAATTAAAGGCGTGTGCCACCATGCCCCGCAATTACAGAAAGCTGTGACCTGCCATGTGGTGCTGGGATTTGAACCCAGGTCCATTGGAAGAGCAGTCAGTGTGCTTAACCACTGAGCCATCTCTCTAGCCCTGACACTATTTTTCTTAAAATAAAAACATTTCTTGTATGTATGAATATTAGTGTAGTGTGTGTGTAGTATATTAAAGAGAGAGAGAAATAGAAATGGGGCCACATCCAAAGGTCAGAGGGTAACTTTGTGAGGTTACTTCTCAACTTCCACCTTTCCATAGGTTTCAGAGGTTGAACTCCCATCTTCTGGCTTGAATGGTCCCTTAGCAGGCACCTTTACCTGATATGCCATCTCACCAGTCCCAGGGGCTGGATTCCAGCTCAGTGATGAGTGTCTTTGGTAGCTGAACCATCTTTTTGCCCTCGAAGGCCCTGACTTATATACTTACACATTACTTAATTTGGAAAGATTGGACTTACTTTAGCTTGCCAGTTTCCTTTCTCTTCTCCTTTCTTTCTTATTTTTGTTATTTACGTGGATAGCGTCTCATGTTTCCCAGGCTGGCCTCCAAATCTCTACATAGCCAAAGATGATATTGAAAGATCCTCCTGCCCCCATCTCCCTGGAGCTGGGATTACAAGTGTGGACCACCATGTATAGTGTATATAGTGCTGTGGACTGAAGCCAGGGCTTCCTGCATGCTAGTCAGGAACTTTGTGGTGGTTTGAATGAAAATGGCCCCCATAGGCTCATAAGGAGTGGTTTATAAAAAAGGTGTGGCCTTGTTGGAAGAAATGTGTCACTAGGAGTGGGCTTTGGGGTTTCAGAAGCCCAAGTCAGGTCCAATGGCTCTCCTTCTTCCTGCTGCCTCCCTCTCCAACACTATGTCTCCCTGAGTTCTGTCATGTTTCTTGCCATAATGATAATGGACTAAACCTTTGAACCATAAGCCAGACCCAATTGAATGTTTTCCTTTTTAAGAGTAGCCATGGACATGGTGTCTCTTCACACAAAAGAAACCCTAAGACATATCTCTTTTCTCTTTTATCTAAATTTGGTAAACACAAGATTCCTCTTAGTAATTTGGGTTAATTAAAAATTGAGGAATGTAGCTGGGCGGTAGTGGCACACACCTTTAATCCCAGCACTCAGGAGGCAGAGTGAGGAGGATTTCTGAGTTTGAGGCCAGTCTGGCCTACAGAATGAGTTCCAGGAGAGTCAAGGCTACACAGAGAAACCCTGTCTCGAGAACAAAGGAACAATTAATGAATTTGGCTGGAGGTGTAGCTCACTGGTATATCCTTAACATGCATGAAGCCCTGGGTTCAATACACAGCACCCAATTAATAAAACAGCATAATTGATAAAATGGGGAATTTTTAGTAAGCAGGCATTCCCCTTGGTCTGCTGTGGGGAACCTATCGGCAGTTTGCATCATTACCTACCACCACCAGGTCATCAGGTGTTCTAGGTCCTGCACATAAAAGGGCCTCCAGCCACCCCAGGTCTCTCTATGCCCTCTCTGTTCTTTCTCTCCCTTAGTCTCTGTTCATTATCTCTCGTTCCTTCTCTGTCTCCTGGCCTCCCTGTCTGTCTGCCTGACTGACTCTCTCTCCCTCATGTCCCCACTCTGAGAAGGCTTTTCATTCTCCCCTTCCCCAATAACCTTCTTACACTAGATCTGTTGTGTGGTGTGATTTCTCAGGGGCACACCTTGGCATGGCCCGCCCAAGGTACCCCACCACCCTCGACGGCATTTTATCCTATCAGAAGGAAACTTACTTTTCCTATTATTTTCTTCCTCCTTTTTTGTACAGAGGTAAAATTCACATAATGGCAAGTTAAACATTTACTTTAATTTTTAATTTTTTTAATTAACCATCTTTAAGCATACAAGCCAGTGGTGTTTAGTACATGGAAACTCCAACGTAGTCATCAGTTTTATCTAGTTCCAGGATATTTTCATCAATTCAAAAAGACACTCCCATTGAATAGTCACCCATTCCCCCAATCCCTATGGCAACCACTTTCTATTTCTGAAGTAATCTATTCTGGATATTTCATATAAACGGAATCACAAAATACAGTCTTTTGTATCTGTCTTCTTTTTGTTAGAATTATGCTTTTTGTTTTGTTTTGTAACAGGATCTCATCCCTGCTTGGCCTGGAACTCGCAGAGATCCACTTACCTCTGCTCCCAAGTGCTGGGATTAAAGGCGTGTGCTACTAGTCCTGGCTTATGCTTTTTGTTTTTTTGTTTGTTTGTTTGTTTAACAGGATTTTACTTTGTCGTCTAGTTTGGCTTGTAATTTATTACATAGCTCAGACTGTTCTTAATTCATGATCCTCTCACCCCAGCAGCCCAAATATTTTGAATACAGGCCTGTCCCACTGAAACAGGCCCCCCTTAGCACAACCAACTCCAAGATGGAAGTGCCACTCAGGCCATAAAACTCAGCAAGTAGACATTATCGTCCGCTAAAATGAGAACAAAGGCCTAATCCATCAAAGCCTATAGTTCTGGGAGAGTCTCTAAATGTGCTAACTTTGCTTTTTTGGCTTCTGTAGTCCTGCTTCTGGCTAACTGCTCTTGTTAACTGAAATATGTCAGTCCAGAACATGATCTTTTTGTTTAAAACTTTATCCTGAGAAAGGTTCGGGTTACACTGAGCTCCTGAACATCCAGTGGAGTAGCTTGCCAGCTAATAATGATTTTCAATTGGCTTGAACCCATGTATGAGTAATCTTCTTTGATGGGCATCTCATACCACCACCACACTCAGCAAGATTTCTATGAATACAAGTTATTTTACCCCTTTCTTTGTAATTTGTGGTGAAGAGATGGAAACATAGAATACTCCTTTAATTTTAGTACTCAGAATTCAGAAGGAGGCAGATCTCTGTGAGTTCAAGGCCAACTTGGTCTACATAGTAAGAGTTACTAGACAGACAGGGCTGTATAGAGAGAACTTGAGAAGAAAAAAAAAGGACAATTTTTTTTTTAAGCCGGGAATAGTGACACACACCTTTAATCTCAGCACTCTGGGGGCAGAGGCAGGTGAATCTCTGTGGGTTAGAGTCTTTTTTTAGAGTCCAAATTCAACAGTTGAATATGTTGTGTTTTCTTTCAGACCATTTGTCATACTTAAGTACATCTTATTTCCTATAAGATACATATTTTTAAAAAACCTGGGTATGGTGAAGAACACCTTTAATCTAACACTCTCGGAAAGCAGAGAGAGATGGATGTCTATGAGGATGAAACCAGTCTGGACTAGGTAGCATGTTCCAGGACAGCTAGGGATGCAGAATGAGATCCTATCTCAAAACACAAAACCATTTTTTAAAAAAAAGTTGTTAAAGCCAGGCATAGTGACTCACGCCTTTAATCCCAGCACTCAGGAGGGAGAGGCAGGTGGATCTCTGTGAGTTGGAGGCAGCTTGATTTACAGTGAGTCCAGGACAGCCAGGGCTACACAGAGAAACCCTGTCTTAAAACAACAACAACGGTGTTGAATTGTAATTTTGTTTTTACAATTTAGAACAGATTCACTATCTCCATCTTTCAATTTTGTGTGTGCATGTTGTCATGCGTATGCTTCACAGTTTAACTGTTTACATGCTGTGCCAAAGCTCCACTGTTCCCAGAAACAGAACAGCTGGAACCCAGCTTCTGGTGCGGATTACTGCTGCTCTGGCTGCTCTGCCAGAGTCACAAACCCCGTCACAGATGTGTTTTTTCTATATTCCTGAAGTTGTCAGTGAACTGTGTTTCTTTGCTTTGTTTTTTGAGACAGGGCTTCTCTGAAACAGCACAGGCTGTCCTGGAACTTACTTTGTAGACCAGGCTGGCCTCGAACTCACAGAGATCCTCCTGCTTCTGCCTCCCTAGTGCTGGGATTAAAGGCATGTGCCACCATATCTGGTGAATTGTGTTTCTTTTTTTTTAATGGAATTCTTGGTCTTGAATCTGATACAAAAGAGCTGTCAGTAAACTTTGCTGTTGTGGTTGAAGATGTTGCACAGAAAAATCGGCCAGCTTTCTCAGGGTAAGAAAATGTCTGGAGATAGCCAGCACCCATTCTTTCTTCAGAGTATTTTGCAGAAGCATGGATTCCATCTGCGCGTGTGTGTCCAAGCTACATACACACCCCATATAGCATATACACAACACACATATATACAAACATATACAACAACAACACACACACATGCACAAAAGGTGAACAGCTTGGTGACTGTAACTCATGTAGTCAAAGCCTTCAGGGTCTGGGTGCTCTTACAAGTATTCTGAGTAGAACAAAGAAATCAGGAAAGTCATGATCCTGTACTTCTCAAGTGGTACATTATGGCTTCCTTTTGTAAATTCTTCCTTGGGAACAGGAATAACTTGTAAGAGATGGGCAATTAGCAGTGAGGACACAAAGAACCTTCCAGTTCCTGAGCTTCTGGTATTCAAGACACCTGGAGTAGCAGGAAAAGCAAGTACTGAGGACAGTGCTTGGCCCAGGCAGGCCACAGAGCAACGGTGACTGGTGTACACAATTTGAAAGGTTAAAAGTAACCTTTTAACCATTTGAAGTTGGCAAAGAAAGTTGGAAAAGAAAAGAACAGCCAAACCTTGTCAACCTCTTGGGTGAGTTATACTGATTCTTGTTTTGATCTTTTAAAAAAATACTTATTTTATTTTATTTTTTTTTGGTTTTTCGAGACAGGGTTTCTCTGTTTAACAGCTCTGGCTGTCCTGGACTCGCTTTGTAGACCAGGCTGGCCTCGAACTCGCAAAGATCCGCCTGCCTCTGCCTCCCAAGTGCTGGGATTAAAGGCGTGCGCCACCACCGCCCGGCTCCTTATTTTATTTTTATGTTTGTGCATGCATACACTTTCCTAGGCAGCCAGAAGAGGGTGTTAGATTCCCTGGAGGTAGGGTTGCTAGAGGTTGTGAACCACCCTGTGTAAGTGCTGGAAATTGAAACCAGGTCCTCTGTAAAAGCAATAAACACTCTTTTTTTTTTTTTTTTTTTTTTTTTTTTTTTTTTTTTT
>CAJQZJ010001006.1:3669325-3703950 GCA_907164525.1 Lophiomys imhausi
TTTTTTTTTTTTTTTTTTTTTTTTTTTGGTTTTTCGAGACACGGTTTCTCTGTGTAGCCCTGGCTGTCCTGGACTCACTTTGTAGACCAGGCTGGCCTCGAACTCACAAAGATCCGCCTGCCTCTGCCTCCCAAGTGCTGGGATTACAGGCGTGCGCCACCACCGCCCGGCCTGCAATAAACACTCTTTTTTTTTTTTTTTTTTTTTTTTTAAAGATTTATTTTATTTATTTTATGCATGTGTGCTCTATCTGCATGTACACCTGCATTCCAGAAGAGGGCACCAGATCACATTGTGGATGGTTGTGAGCCACCATGTGGTTGCTGGGAATTGAACTCAGGACCTTTGGAAGAGCACTAGGCAGTGCTCTTAACCGCTGAGCCATCTCTCCAGCCCAATAAACACTCTTAATAGCAGAGCCATCTCTCCAGTCCTACCCTCTTTTTTGAGACAGGGTCTCATTATCCTAATCTGGTCTCAAACTTGGTATGTTTAGCCAAGGCTGAGCTTGAATTTCTGATCCCTCTGCCGTCCCTCCTTTTGTTTTTCAAGACAGGGTTTCTTTCTCTGTGTAGCCCTGGCTGTCCTGGACTCCCTTTGTTAACCAGGCTGGCCTTGAACTCGCAGAGGTCTGCCTGCCTCTGCCTCCCAAGTGCTGGGATTAAAGGCATGTGCCACCACGCCTGGCAATTACAGACAGCTGTCAACTGTCATGTGGGTGCTGGGATTTGAACTCGGGTCCTTTGGAAGAACAGCCAGTGCTTTTAACCGCTGAGCCATCTCTCCAGTCCCATGCCCTCACTTTCTTTTTGTTTGTTTGTTTTTTGCTTTTTTGAGACAGGGTTTCTCTGTGTAAACAGTACGGGTTGTCCTGGACTCGCTTGATAGAACCATGCTGAGCTCGAACACACAGGGATCCTCCTCCTTCTGCCCCCACCCCCCCCACGGGATTAAAGATGTGGACGACCACGCCTTGTTCTTTTTTGTTTTTAGAGAGGGTTTTACTATATTATCTAAAGTGGCCCCCAACACTTGGCGGTTGCCACCGGCAAGACTATGCGGTGTAATCATAATGTAACCAATCATGCAAACTGTCCTCCCAAGTGGCTGCATCAATTCATACCAGTGCACAAACCTACTCAGAGATCGGTCTTCATTGTTAATGGAGCGGAGCGGTTTCTCCTAGAATACAAGGCGGACTCAGAAAACCCAGGCTCCTGGCCCCGCCCCCTTGCTCCACCCTCGCCTAGTTCCGGCCTCTTCCGCTCTGTTCCCTACTCCCACTCCCGCCTCCAGGCGGCGTCTCCTTTCCCAGGGAGAGCCGCGCGAGGGACGGGTCTGCGCGTGACGTTACTGCCGGCCGGGCGCCATCTTGCTGTATCACCTCCAGCCTCGGACTCCCGGGTGGCTGTGGTGAGGGCGTGGGGAAGGGTGGGGTGTGGGGGCGAGGCGGCGGCGGCGGGGGCGGCGACACTCTCTTTCCCCCTCCGCTCCACGGCGTGGGAAGGCGCGAACGTGGTTTCGGAGGGATGTCCGCTTTCTCTGAGGCGGCGCTGGAGAAGAAGCTGTCCGAGTTGAGCAACTCGCAGCAGAGCGTGCAGACCCTGTCCCTGTGGCTCATCCACCACCGCAAACACTCGCGGCCCATCGTCACGGTGTGGGAGCGGGAGCTACGCAAAGGTGAGCGGCTGCGCGCGTCCTGCCCCGGGGCTCCTGGCTTCCTGGATCCGGGGTCCTACTCCAGGCTTCCCCAGACTGTTTCCCCCTCTCCGTAGCTTCCCACCCCGAGCTCCTTGCGCTGGCTTCCCGAGTTCCGCCCGGGCTCCCCAGTTTTTCCCAGGTTCCTAGTGATTCGGTCCGGACTCACTGGCTTCCCGCGCCGACTCCCTGCCACCTACCCCAGGTTCCCGGGGATCTGGTGCGGAGTCCCCTGATCCCGCCCCCTGCCCCAGGCTCCTCGCTTTCCACTCCGGGCTCCTGGCTTCTCGCGCCGCATCCCGTCTTCCTAGATCCCGCGTCCTGTCCTTGGTACTCCCGTCAGTCACACGACTTTCTGGTACTGCTGTCAGGCGCCGCGTTCTTGTGGCTCGGCTTTTTACCCTGGCTCGGCGCATCCCACGCGCCCCCCCCCCCTGTGGCGGAGTCATCGGACCAAGGGAGTAGTGTGTCCCGCTCACCGTTCGCCACGCCTCCTACCGAACCGGTGCTTGATCCGCAGTGACAGACCAAAGTATAAATAGTCAAAAGATCCCACAACCTAACAGTGGATCAGTATCGAGGGGTTTGGGCCGAGCACTGGGCTAGAGCCCGAAACTCCCTCAGTCAGCGTTTTCCTTACGTAGTTTTTCTTAGAGAATTAGAAGAAAAAAAAAATATGTGGGGTTGGGAGTTCTCTTTGTGTAATAGACCAACTTCCTAATATATTACCAATACAGGTATGTCAGTTTTTGAGCCGCGAGTCTAAGACACGTGATATGGAGTAGAGTCCTTTCTTGGTAGGAAAGAGGATCTCGGCTGGCAAATTTCTTTTAGCTTTTGGATTGTAGGGGCCTTACCTGAAAAATTAGTAACCTAAGGATCCTTTAGTTCAGCATCTTTTGTGATCTCCAAAGCATAGTGAACTTCTTTGAACAGATGTCTTTCGCTGACTGACACGCAAAAAAAAAAAAAAAAAAAAAATCAGTTCATTCTTGCTGATTTACTTTATCTGTAAAAAAACTAGTTTAAACTGTGTTAGACCCACAACAGACTGAAAAAGGTATTGATGGCCCGGTGTGGTGACACACACCTTTAATCTTAGCACATAGTTCGAGGTCATTCTGATTTACAAAACGAATTCTAATTCAGCCAGGGCTACATAGTACATTGTGAGATCCTTTTTTTTCATTAACTTGAACTGAATTGTATCTTTATTCTTGTTTGTTTGTTTTGTTTTCGAGACAGAGTTTCTAATGTTTTTTTTTTTTTTTTGCTTGTTTGTTTTGTTTTTTTCGAGACAGGGTTTTTCTGTGTATCCTTGGCTGTCCTGGACTCACTTTGTAGACCAGGCTGGCCTTGAACTCACAGAGATCCGCCTGCCTCTGCCTCCCTGAGTGTTGGGATTAAAGGTGGGTGCCACCACGCCTGGCTCGAGACAGTTTCTATGTGTAATAGCCCTGGCTGTTCGGGACTTACTTTTGTAGACCATGTTGGCCTCAACTCACACTGGTTCGCCTGCCTCTGCCTCCCGAGTGCTGGATTAAAGGCGTGGGCCACCAAACCTGGCCATTACAGACAGTTTCAGACTGCCATATGGTTGCTGGGATTTGAACCTGGGTCCTTTGAATGAACAGCCTAACCTCTGAGCCATCTCTCCAGGACCCCTCCCTCTTTTTTTTTTTTTTTGGTTTTTCCAGACAAGGTTTTTCTGTGTATCTCTGACTATCCTGGACTGACTCTGTAGACTAGGCTAGCCTTGAACTCACAGAGATCCACCTGCCTCTGCCTCCAGAGTGCTGGGATTAAAGGCGTGTGCCACCATGCCTGGCCATTACAGACAGCTGTGAACTGCCATATGGTGCTGAGATTTGAACCTGGGTCCTTTGGAAGAACAGACAGTGCTCTTAACTGCTGACCCATCTCTCCAGCCCTATATTATATATTTTTACTATTCTTATTGTCTGTATGTTTGTTTGTATTTATTTGGGCATGGGTACATGTGGAGGTCAGATTGTCTTGTGTGTTTGCTGTGGTTAAGATATCAACTTTTAGAAAAAAAATTGAGCTACTGTTCTGATTTTCAGTCTGATTACCTGGGTTGGCTTCCAGAGGAGGTTTCTTCCCAGGGGATCAAAAGCTTTGAGAAACACTAATAGGGCTTGGAAAGTAGTTGTGAATTTTGAGAAGTCAGAAATTTCAAAGTCAGCAATGGATTTATGGGGGAAGGGGAGGGAGCATTTACAAACACATGCAGCTAACATAGGCCTGAGACAGTAGGAAATCAGTAGAAAATTGACAGTATTGTGTATACGCTTTTTGTATTAAGAAACCAGAAAAGGTCAGTAAGTGACACTTAGTAATTAGGAAGAAAAAAAAAAACAGACTAATGATATCAATGGTTGATTAGGTTGGCAGTTAAAAAGTCTGATAAACCAGGTATGATGACACACGTCATTAGGCCCAGCACTTGGGAGGTAGAAGTAGGTGGATATACAGGGTTCCAGGACAAGTAAGGCGACAAAGATCCAGCCCCATAAATAAGAAACAAATCAATCACTAAATAAGCAAGCATGACAGTATCGAGCATTGCTGAGGGTAAGGAGAAGCATTAACATCACAGCTTGCTTGGTGGAAGAGGTAAAGAGGTATGCCTGCTTTAGAGATGACATCTAATGAAGTTGAAAGTCCATGTAGCCCTGTTGACTTCAATGTACTCTTGCTAGGAATAGACCCTGAAATAAAGCACATGGGCACAGAATTGTTTTGGTTTGTTTTTTCAAGACAGGATTTCTCTGTATAATAGCCCTGACTGTCTTGGAACTTGCTTTGTAGACCAGGCTGTCCTCAAATTCACAAAGATCCTCCAGCCTCTGCCTCCTGAGTCCTGGGTTAAAGATGTACGCCACCATGACCAGCTTGTGGGCACAGAATTGTATTGCAACCTTTTCACAAAAATGGAAATAACTTTTGCCTTTGGAGGGGGGTGTGTAGTAGTACTGGGGATTGAACCTGAGGCCTGCACACCATATTGTTTTCTTCATAACCAACATAAGCCCCAATCTTATGATGCCATCCACAGTGGTAATCTATTAGTTTATAATAGTTAAATGATTGCTGTGAGTATTGTACTACAAGAGATGGACATGCTAAAGTTGATAAGCAAAATTGTAGGGCTGTGAAGAGGACAGTGGTCTAGATCCTGTGTGGTAAGGAAAGACCATGGAATTAGTTTCCAGCCCTTAAAAAGTAGAAACAGACATTCTGGTAGTTAAAAAATGGTCTTTAAATTGTGATATTTGCTTGAATTAGTAATGCCCAGCAGACTTTTTTGTTTGTTTTTTTGTTTATTTGTTTTGTTTTTAGTCAGTGAACTAGACACAGGTGTGTGTATTCTGAGACTAGAGGTCTCCATGCACCCAAGGCTAACTATAAATGATACCCAACATAGCGTTGTAAACATGACAATATATGATGTTTTTAATTGTGATTTTGTTGTTATTTTGTCAGTCTGTTATACTGTTCTTTTTTTTTTTTTTTTTTTTTTTGGTTTTTCGAGACAGGGTTTCTCTGTGTATCCTTGGCTGTCCTGGACTCACTTTGTAGACCAGGCTGGCCTCGAACTCGCAAAGATCCGCCTGCCTCTGCCTCCCAAGTGCTGGGATTAAAGGCGTGCGCCGCCACTGCCTGGCTTGTTATACTGTTCTTTAGGAAAAAAGATAGTTTTATTTATGTATATGGGTACACGTGTATGTTTGTGCACCATTTGTGTGCCTGAGGAGGCCCGAAGAGGTTGAAACCTGAAACTGGAGTTATATATAGGTGGTTGTGAGCCACCATGTGAGTGTTGGGAATTGAATATTGGTCCTCTGCAAAAACAGGAAGTGCTCTTGACCATTGAGTCATCTCTCAGCCCTAGTGTGTAGTTTTTGAAAAAGTATTGATTTTATGTGTATGAATGTTTCAGTTGCATTCATTTTTTTTTTTTTTTTTTTTGGTTTTTCGAGACAGGATTTCTCTGTGTAACAGCTCTGGCTGTCCTGGACTCCCTTTGTAGATCAGGCTGGCCTCGAACTCACAGAGATCCGCTTGCCTCTGCCTCCCAAGTGCTGGGATTAAAGGCGTGCACCACCACCGCCCGGCCTCAGTTGCATTCATACATGTGCACCACTTGCGTACAGTGCCCAAAGATGCTGTAAGAGGTTGTCTCCCCTGACACTGAAGATATAGGTAGTTGGGAGCCACCTTGTGGGTGCTAGGAACTGAACGCCAGTCCTTGGCAAGAGCAATTGCTCTTAACCTCTGAACCGTCTTTGCAGCCCTATTGCATGGTTCTTGAGTGTGACTTTTGTAGATGACAGTGTATTGCAGTGTCAAAAGCTTGGGCACTCTTGATTGAGCTACAACTCAATATCTTCAAAGATACTCAACAAATATCTTGAAACAGCTTTAGATTAGCAAGAGATGACATTAATCAGTTCTGTATATTACCTCTTCTAATTTGTTTGGTTTTAGAAACAGCATTTGTTTTAAAAACAGCAATATAGTGGCTGGAGAGATGACTCAGCCATTAAGAGCACTGGCTTCCAAATGTCCTGGGTTCAAATTCCAGCACCCACATGGCAGTTCCTAGCTATCTGTAATTGCCAGGCATGGTGGCACACACCTTTGATCCCAGTACTTGAGAGGCAGAAGCAGGCGGATCTCTGAGTTCAAGGCCAACCTGGTCTACAAAGTTCAGGACAGCCATGGATACACAGAGAAACCCTGCTCGAAGTAACAAAAACAAACAAAACAAAAAAACCAAAACAGCAATATATATATACAAGTCCTTGAAGAGATTCTTTTGTAAATTGATAATTTTCTGTGTTGTGTGATACTGTTACTTATTTCTAATTTGGAATAGAAGTTGATGTTCTCAAACTAATACAAACTGTATTTTTGAAGATGTTGAATTGTGGCTGTGTAACTTTTTCCTCATTTTTATAGATTTTTCATATCCCTTTCCAGGAATAAGACCTGTAATATAAAGAGTGTTTTTGTAACATATTTTGGATGGAAATTTTATATTGTCAACCTGTAGGCGATCAAGGAAAAAAAAAACATGAAACATGTCCAATAAATACAAGCATCATGTAGGTCACCCAGCTTCAACAGATGGTGTTTACTAACATTTAAAACATGTTAGCCTATATCCTGTTCATCTTTGTGTGAAGATCAGAGGACAATCTTTGGAAGCCAGTTTTCTATTGCTATTAGGCTTGGTGCCAAGCACCTTTACCTGCTGAGCCATTTCACCAACTCCAAGAATGGTAATTTTTAAAAAAGTATCAAATATGTAGCCAGTATTTGTTTCTTGGTCATCTTCTTCCCACTGCCTCCCATGTTTCTTTGGCTCAGTATCTAAAGGTTTGTTGCACGTTATTGCTATATTCCATAAATCTCTCTGCCTATGGCTTTCCTCACTCTCAGTTTGCATGGTCTAGGGCAAGATTTCTCAGGCTCTCAGGCTTCCTGGGTGGAGGATCCCTTTACTATCAGAAATTATTTCAAATTTAAGATTTTTTTTTTTTTACAGTCTCATGTTGCTCTGGCTACATGAGATTTCATGTAACACAATGTATTTGTGATGAAAGTGTATTTTCTAGAAGAATATTAGGAAGAGGAGTGACTCATTTGTGTGTTGTTTGTGGTGCTGTGGAAACAGTTCAGGGCCTCCTGATGCTAAGTGAGCACTACCACTGAACTATCTCAGCACCTGGAGATCTTTTAAACACCTTAATGGAAAAGTGAATTCTCTCATGTTTGTTTCTGAATTCAGTCTGTTCCATTACACATCTCAGGACTGCTGCAAAGTGCCACTGAATGTTTGTGAGAGAAAGAGGAAAAGATAGAGGGTAATCTAGCATTGTTTGAAGATCCCAGGGGACCCACAGACTGTTTTCTAAGAAATATTTCTATTTCCTGTAAACTGGTAGCTAGATAAGCAGAAGATGCATTGCTGTGCCTTAAGCAGACATGCTCCTTGTAAAATACTAATTCCTCTGAATTGAAAATTTTCTATGCCTTGTAATACAGCCTTTAGGTTTTCTTCCCAGTGATGTGCATTTTAAGAAAATGGCGATTTTTTTGTTGTTGCTGTTCCTGGTTATGCAAGTTGCCTTTAATTTCTAATAAAAATAAACCTGCTTTTAAATAAAAAACAAGTGTAGTTTTATAGGTTTTAAAAAATTAGAGGAAAGCATTTGTAAGATGACCATTGGGTAAAGGTGTTTGCTGCTAAGCTTGATGATTTGAGTTCTATTCCTGCTACCTACATGGTGGACAGAGTTGTCCTCCATCCTTTCCATGGTGGAAAGATGGTGTCCTCCATGCACACCAAAGAACACACATGCCCATGTACGTGCACACATAGTATGCGTGAAAATATAAAGGGGATTTCTTGTGTGTGTTTGAGTGCGTGGATGTAGCACCTCTGTGCATGCACAGGTCAATGCCAGAGGTTGAGGACAGTGTGTTTCCTCAGAAGCCACCCACCCAAGGCGCTCACTGATAGGCTACGCTGGCTTGTCACTGTGCTCCAGGGGCCTGCCTGTCCCTGACTGCTGCTTGCTGGGATGCACTGCCTGACTGATGGATTCTGGGGATTGAATTCGGTTTACATAACAAGCGTAAGCCATTTCCCCAGCCCAAGATATATATATATATATATTAGTAAAATGAATTTTTCGTTTGAAATGTACTAGTAGACATGTTGTTTTATTCGGGAAATAGTTGTTGAACTCCCCTTAATGGAGCGAGATGATTTAACAGATAAAATACCACAGCTGTCTTCATGGAGCTTACATGGAAGCTGGAGAAGAGAAATCTACTGAGTAACTGCATGGGAGACCTAGCTTAGTTTAGGGAATCTGAGAGGACTTTTAAAGTTTATTAGTGTGAGTAGAATTTGCTAGAAACTGTTCTAAGAATGGAGATTTTTACTGTGGCTTTAAGCTTCTTATGTTGCTGGGAGTCAAACCCAGAGCCTTGCACATATAGGCAAATGCTTTGCCACTGAGCTGTGTCCTCAGCTGCTCTGATCATTTGAATGTGGGCATTTGCCATTGACATTTTCATGGAACATTTCCAGTTCATAATACCTGTTTTGGAGAAGTGTGCATGTTAGATAACCCTTTCATGGCTTCTCTCCTGTCTGCCTGGCTGCTCTGTGTTCTTAGGTACTGTGGCCACACAATGATTTTCATGGCTCGAAGAATATCACCCACTTCTCCAACCCTACAACTGTTCTTTTTCTTATTCTTTTTTTCTTAAATAGGAATTTTCTATTTTTATTCTTGTTTTTCTGAATTCACTATTGAATCATTTTATTTGTTGCAAGGAAAAATATTTTAGTATTTGGGAGGCCATCATTTTACCATCTTGACAGTTCATACCTTTGTGATGGCTTTTTAAGTCTGATAACAGTAGTCTATCTACATGTGTGGTTATTATAAGGGGTTCTCAAACTTGTTCACCATTCTCCCTCCCTCTCTATCTTCCTTATGAAAAAAGTGAATTGTGTTTGTATAAATGAAGAGAATGGTCTGTATTGTTGAATGCTTGCCCAGTAGCACTTTGGTCCAATTTAGGGACATAGTTCTGATTCAGAGACAATTTGAGTAAAGCTCAGCATTTGACCTGGCACATTATCTTCATCTTTAGTATTCACAACATCACAAGTAATAGCAGTTTTTGTTCCTAGGTTGTGATTTTAAATGTTGTCATTTCTTATTTACCTACAGGTAGGGTCTTATGTAACTCAGGCTAGCCTTGAGTTACTTGCTGTGTAGCTGAGGATGGTCTTGGATTCCTGTCTCTACCTGCCATGAGCAGTTTTATAGATTATTAGTAAAAACAATTTTAATTTATTTGAGTAGTCAAGGACTGTATTCCAAACTACCAGATCATCCAGTTTTCTTAGTAGTATATTATAAAGTATTATTATTTTTTGTTTGAGTTAAGAGTCTTGCAGTAATGTGGCTCTATCTTGTGGTACTTGCTATATACCTTATGCTGGTACCTGGCTTTTGGCAGTCCTCATACTTCAGTCTTTGGAGTGACTCCAAAGACACATGGTAGTTTCTTTTTGTTTGTTTTTGTGTTTTGAGACAGGGTCTCCCTACATGTTTTAAAAGATTTATTCATGTGTGAGTATTTTGCCTGCACGTGTCTGTGCATCACATGTGTGTTTGGTGCCCATGAAGGTCAAGATCCCCTGGAACTTGAGTTATGAATGGTTGTGAAGCTACCACGTGGGTGCTGGGAATTATGCCCCCACCCATTGAAACATCCTTCAATCCCTGGTCAGTGTTTTTTTTTCTCTCCTTTTCAACTTGAACAGAAACATCTGCTGCTCAGTCTGAGTCTGCAGCATTCAGAACACTGTGGTCACTCCTGATTCTCAGGGGTTCAACTGGATCTACACTTTTGGCTTTATTGGATTTCTAGTTTGTCTGCTGCAAATCTGGAGACTTAACAGCCTCCCTAATCCCATGAGCTGATTTCTCACAAGTATCTGTCTTTCTATGAACACACACTTTGTGTTGGTTTATTTTCCTAGTGTTACTCTCAGTTGTCTGAGAATTTTACCTTTATGAATATTGGGTCAGCTGATATGTTACAACTCGAGGTTTATATGGCATTCTGCTGTATACCTCAACACACTCATGACTAGATGAATTTTTAGACTTTTTTTTTTAATTATGAACCGTGTGGTAGTGGCCTACAGTTTTAATCCTAGCACTTGGGAGGAAGAGACAGGCAGATCTCTGAATTTAAGACCAGCCTGGTCTACAGAGCGAGTTCCAGGACAGCCAGGGTTACTTACATACATACATACACACACACACACACACACACACACACACACACACACAGATAGATAGATAAGAAATTTGAAAAAGTACATATGTGTGTTGGAGAATGTGTTCCTGTGAGTGCAGATCTCTTGGAAGGCCTGAAGAGGGCATCTGATGCCCTGGTACTGGAATTAAAGGCAATTGTGAAGTGTCCAGTATTGGTTCTGGGAACTGAACCTGGGTCCTTTTCAAGAGCAGCAAGTATTATTAGTTTCTGAGCCTGTAACCCCACACTCAGTGATTTTTATTAATCATGGTCCTGAATTTCCACCACAAATGTGAATAGATAAACAAATGTGATATATCCATTTACTGGAGTGACATCCCGTCATAAAAAGGAAGAAAGTATAGCAGGGTAGACAGGCCTTATAAACATCATGGAGAGTAAAAAGAAGCCTCACGTGGAAGGTCACATACTGTATAATTCTGTTTATATGAAATATACAGATTAGAGAAAATCATGGACTAGGAAGTGGTAGTTCAGGTGTGAGAGAAGGAGGGAAATAGGGGAATGGATGCTTAATGGATTTGATGCGTCTTTGGAGGAACTGAAAATGTATTGGAACTACCTAGAGGTAATGGTTACATGATTGTCTCAGTAAGAGTTTTATTGATGTGAATAGACACCACGACCTTGCCCACTCTTCTATAAGAAAACATTTAATTGGGTCTGACTTATAGGTTCAGAGGCTTAGTCCATATTGTCATGTGAGAAACATGGTGGCTTGTAGGTAGACATGGTGCTGGGGATGTAGCTGAGAGTTTTACATCTGGATCCACAGACAACAGGAAGAGACTGTGAGCCACTAAGTCTGGTTTGAGCTTCTGAAACCTCAAAACCCTCTCCCAGTGACACACTTCCTCCAGGAAGCTCATACCTATTCCAGCAAGACCACACCTGCAGTAATGCTACTCCCTGTGAGCCTGTGGGGGCCATTTTCAATCAGACCACCACAGTAAGCTTACAAATGTGCTAAACACTTCAACCTTAATATAGTTATTTTGTTTAGTGAACTTCATCTTAACAAAAATAATACTACCACTTTACGCTTTAGTGTGTGTGTACTTACATGTTCTTTCTCTTTCCTGTTTCTTCTGTGTTTTCCAGTTTCAAGCACTGTTGACAGCTCTCTCTACAGTTTACAGTCTCCTCTGTAACAATCAACTTTGGTTTTTTACTAGTTTCCTTTAGTAGTACCCAAAAATAAATCTGTTGTGCAGCTCTGTCCTTCCTTTTATGTGGTTGTCATCACAATTTACATCTTTGTGTTGGACACTAATCAATATACACACACACACATTTGCATTTGGGTTTTTTTAGGTATGATGCTGTATGTCTGGAATCAAAGCACTCTGGAAGCAGAGACTAAACAGGGCTCAATACTCTGCACTCCCAGGGCAGCTCACAAACTCTACCTCCAGTTCTGGCCTCTAGGTTAGCCTGGGCTACATAGTGAGACTGACTCAAACACTAACCAGATACAAAGCAAGAAGGAAGGTAGAGGGTGTACTTAACTTTCTGTGACTGTGACAAATACCCTCAGCAGTTAAAGAGCCCACGGTTTCGGAGGTCTCAGTCTGTGATCAGTAGCTTCATTGCTTTTGAGCCCAACATAAAGCAGAATATCAGGGCAAGGAACATGTATATAGTAGAGCAAAGCTCAGTTCATCGTGGCCAAGAAGCAGAAAGAACACATAAGTGACTGCTAAGGACAAGGTATACTCTCCACACCTAACCTGGTTTAAGTAGGCCTCACTTCCTAAAACTCCCACTACATCCCCAACCTGTTAAGTATAAGTCAGTGCACTGACCCTCCTCATGAGCTTGGCTGGGAAAGTCCAGGAAAAAAAAAAGGAAAGGAAAGAAGAAATATATAAATGCATACCTTTGTTCCCAAAACATGGGAGACAAAGACAGAGATAGGTTTCTTTTGAGTTTGAGGCCAGCCTAATCTACAAAAAGCCAGAACAACACAGAATAAACTTGTTTTAATCAATTAATAAATTTATGTGAACTGTAGTGACAATTTGAAATCTGCCCAACATCTTCAAAAATCTCTTATGTTTTACCAATGCCAAACCAGAAAAATATCCTTTCTACCTCCCAAAAAAGGGAAATCAAAGACCTCTAAACAAAAATCAAGCAAATAAACAATACTCCAAAAGCCTTGGCATGTCTAACCATGCCATCCCATGTTGCAATTAAAACTTTGTTCATTATTCCTTGGAATCTAGTTGCAACTGTATTTCATTGGTGGACCCTTCCCAGAAAGCCCTGAGAAGCACCTCATAGCCAGGGAGCTCTTAGCTCCAGCTGCCATCAATTTTGTATTATCTATCGGGAAGGGCCTCCCTCCTTCCTTCATTATCATTGTTGGCAATTTAGCATTTCATCTGTAAATTCTTTCTTTCTTCAAACCTATCCTAGTCAGATCTTTCTCAAAAAAGATACACATAACCTCAATTGTCAGGGTAAAAATCATTTGCATGCTAAGAGGAACAAACTCAATTGGAATCCAAACGTATTAAGGCATTATGAATTCCTACATTTTTAATCTAGGCGCCTAATTCCACTCTCAAGCTCTGTTTAGAAGGCTGCCAGTTTTTTAGGACATAAGGAGAGCTAAGCTTTCCACCTTTTCTGTAAAGCAGTAGCTTTTGTTAAGGGAGCCGGTCCTTTGAAATGTATTTGAGTTTGGCTCCTCACTCTTTAGCTAGGGAAGTACTTCTCACCTGGGCCTTCTCAGGCTGTAAACATGGATTCTAATGGCCCCATGTTGGGTGCCATATGTAGAAAAAAATTAATTAAATTACATTGGATTGGGCGCCATTTGTAGAAATAATTAAATTGTTTACCAATATTTATATTATATTTAATTGGTTCGGTGGTTGTTAATCTTTATGCAGCCATGATAAATAAGCACACAGAGACCACATGGATCTTAACAAGCCTTGGCCTGAATTGTGCAATCCTAGCCCATCTAAGCTAGCTCTTAATTCTATTACCCAAATATGACCCCATATATACATACGTCCCCTTGGACTGCCATTCTCCACGATATGCTGATGTTCCTGGTCATGTGGAATGAATTCTTTTTTCTAACCCATGGTGTGCGTCCTCTTTCCTGCTGCTCCTGGCTGGAATGCCTTCTTCTTCCTGCTGCTGGCTGGAATGTATTAATCCTCTGTCTAAAGTGCAGGCTTCCTGTTCTAATCTCAGGAAGTCCCACCTTTCTCTGTCTTTACCCAATCTCTGGCCTTAGCCATTTTATTTAACCAATCAGAGTCAATGTAAGTAACAGACAGCAAGCAGGACCAATTAATTAACATTTAGAATGCTTAACATTCCCCATCAATGGGGTCACACCAGAACGCTTAAACAGTCAGGAAAGGAAGAAAAGGCCAGGAGTCCATAGTAATCATCCAGGTATTTTCTAGTACTGTAGGGTCCCTTGGAAGTTCTGCCATATAGGCCTTCATTAGTTCCAATGTCTCCATTCCATAGAGTGTAATGTCCATTCTTTGTCTTAAAGACATTAGTAAGGGGCCACCCAGATACCTCAGTAGGTAAAGACACTTGACAAGCCTGACAGTCTCTGAGTTTGAGCCCCTGAACGTACATGATGGAAGGAGAAAATTGACTCCTGCAAGTTGTCCTGACCTCCAAACCTGTGCTCTCTTTGCCCACTCCCTGCCCCAAATAAATAACTTAAAACACAAACAAACAAAAAAACAAAACAAAACAATCTTACTGGGCAGTGGCAACACACGCTTTTAATCCCAGCACTAGGGAGGCCAAGGTAGGGGATCTGTGTGACATCAAGGCCAGCCTGGTCTACAGAGCTAGTTTTAAGACAGCCAGGGCAACACAGAGAAACCTTGTCTTGACCCCTTCCCCCCCTAAAAATAGAGAGAAAATTAAATTGGCTGAGTCAGTGGGTGAGCCCTCCTTCTGAACTATGTAATAGTTACAAATCAAAAATACAGTAATACTAGCTTTTCTGTTTGCTTACATATTAACCCTTACTGTTGAGTATTATCTCTTGAGACATTTGATTAATATCTGCTGTTTTTCAGGTCAGCATTAAAGAGTCTTTTTAATGTGTCCTGTAGGTTAGGTGTACTAGTGTTGAACTAACTTACCGTAGCTTTAGTAACTGTATAAAGGGCTTAGCTTCTCTTTCAGTTGTACAGGAGAGTGTTCCAGGCACTGGAGAAATGACAGTGTTTAAGAGCATTGGCTGTTCTTTACAAGGACCTGGGTTCAATACTCAGCACCTCCAGGGCAGCTCACAAACTACCTCCAGTTCCAGTGGATCTGATAATGGCTTCTGGCCTCTAGGCCAGAACACCTATACATGCAAAATTATATATATATATATATATATATATATATATATATATTTAGGGTTGTTTCACAGCTCAGGCTGTGCTTGATGTCATGGTAAGCCTGTGTGCTAGGATTGCAGGCAAGAGCGACTGTCCCTACCCAAAATTGTTAGTTAATAGGGTCACCACTCCTACCCCCCACTTCAGGACTTTGTTCTCTTTCTTCTCATATCTATTGTTTCTGATGAGAAACTGGCTTTTAAGTTTCTTTTGTAGAGGACAGTCAGTTCTTATGCTTTTGGACCTCACTATTGTCATTTCATAGTTTGAATGGTTAGTTGTCTCTATGTAAGTTCTTTTGAGTTTATTGCATTTTGTGTTCACTAAGGTGGGGTTTGTAGATTCCCATTTTTGCCCGACTTTTAGAGTTTTCAGCCATTACAGTGGTCCCAGTTATCTGCAGGGCATGCATGCCAGTTACCACCCCATGATAAAACCATAGGTAGCACTGAATCCTGTGCTCACTGCCCCCCGCCCCCCAACATACACCACAGAGATTTAATGGACTTCCCATATTAGCAAAGCACATGTCGGGCACTGTGATCATAACATATATTTTAAGGTGTTACAGCAAAACCAGCACTTAAATAGCACAAGCCTCTTTTTGACTTAAAGCCCCAGAGAGGATCTGTCCTTACTGTAAACTATAGTAATTTGAGCTTATGAGTTTTTTTTCCTTATTAAGTGGAGGGTATCACTTTCCTAGTTTTTTCTTATATTGTTATTACAGCATTTATTACATGTGCTTTTAATAAGTGTTCAATTTATTATTGGAATAATCTTTTGCTCTATTTTTTAAATAACAGCTCAGTAGACATTTTATAGGTATATATTAAATGAATTATTGATTGGCTCTCAGAAAATAAAATCTAAAAGTTGCACAATATTCATTTTAAAAGTAAAGGTCCCATTAGGAACTTGTGACCTCTTCAGATAATGACATCCTTGTATAGTTCTTGATACTGATGATGGGTGCTTGCCCTCCTTTTTGTCTTGGCCACTCTTGTTGAAGAGTTTTCAGTTGAACATTGATGGTGTATGTCTTTAATCCCAGACAGATCTGTTCTATTTCAAAGCCAACTTAGTTTACATTATGACAGGTTCTGGGCTGGTCAGAGCTAGGAGTTTTCACTTGTATTGATCTTTTCCAAAATCAGTCCCTTCCTTCGTTTCAATTTAATTGATCTCTTTACTGTTTCCCGCCTTCTGCTTGCTTGGGTTTATCTTGTGATACCCCCATGCCTTCCTAGATTTTTGAGCTTTGAGCTTGTAGTAGTGATTTGAGACATCTTTTCTATAGTGTGCCTTTATGGTGTCCAGTTTCCTTTCTTTGAACTACTTTACCTGTGTCCCATGGATCTGAAATGTATTTTTAAACATATTTTCATGCTGATTTGCATTTTTATGTTAGCTGTTTCAAGGCTTTTTGTCAGATAATTCTCACAGCTCCTTGGTGTTGTCATCTGTTGATTATTGTGTTTTTCATTCTGTTTGAGACCTTTTTGTCTCTAGTTGTGAATAAAAACTGGTTTACTGACAGGTGTAACCAACATTTGGGGAACAGAAACACCACTCCCAAGTTCAAAGAACAGTAAGAACTTGTTGTCTCAGAGAACAACATAAACAATCCCCCAAAAAGTTGATCTATATTTTGTTTTGCTTTTGAGACCTAGTTTTACTGTGTAGCCCTGGCTGTCCTGGAACTCATTGTGTAGACCAGGCTGGCCCTGAACTGCAGAGATCTTGCCCGCCTCTGCACCACCTCTTCACCACCCTCCACTGGGTTGATTTTATTTTATTTTATTTTTTTAATTTTAATTTTTATTTTTTGGTTTTTTGTTTTTCGAGACAGGGTTTCTCTAACAGCCCAGGCTGTCCTAGACTCTCTTTGTAGACCAGGCTGGCCTTGAACTCACAGAGATCCGCCTGCCTCTGCCTCCCAAGTGCTGGGATTAAAGGCCTGCACCACTACGCCCGGCTGGCCTCCCCTGGGTTTAAATATAAACCCCACTACATCTGGCTTTGATGATGTACAGACTTACCTTATGATGGTATGAGACTCTGCCTCTTGTTCAGTCTTGATTTCATTGGACATCATAGGAGGGAGTTATGGCAACTGTTGGGAGCTAGTGGGAGGACTCACAGGTCTTCACTGACATCACAGGGAGGAGGGAATGCATGTGTTGCTTGTTTTATGAGAGCAGGTCTCCTGTGACACACTCCTCCTGGGAAGTGCTGCCTCCTTGCTATGGACGGGGCTAGAGTTGTCCATCCCAGCTCCCCACTTTGCCTTCTCTAGCGCTGCTGGACTCTGTGCTAGGGTCCTGTGAAGGCAGAACTCTAGGGTTCCATTTGACCTTTATTGTTGGAATGTGGGTACAGGTTTGTTCTGTGGTCTTTGGCAGGAGTGTAGCTTTAATTGCCTAAACATTTTGTCTTGGAGCCTGGAAAACTGGCTCAGTAGCTCAGAGCAGTGGCTGCTCTTGGAGGTTTTGTGCCATTCCCAGTATGGCGATTGATAACTTCAGTTCCAAGGGATCCAGTGACCTCTTTCGGCCTTTGTGGGTGCTATGTGGTGTGTGCATGTACTTGGAACAACACACACAGACACACACATACACATACACACACGCACATGCACACACACACACACAGAGTTTTCTGTTTTGCTAGTGCATTTTCCCATGGTGCTTTGGTTAGTGAACCAGACAGATGTTTTGGGAGTTTATATGTCAACATTTGTACAGTTTCTCAGTCCTTCAGCTACTAAGAAACTGGGGAATGTATCATGCTGCTGTTTGGGTTCCCAGATCCCAAGCCAGTCCTTCATTTCTCTCTTCTGTTGGTTTTAGTTGTGGTTATACTAGCAGCAGGAGTAGAAGAGATGCTTGCATTTCCTCCCTAGAATCAGAAGTCCCTTACAGGTGATTGAGATTGGATCTAATGTTTGGAACTCTCGGAAGAATATCACTTTCTATATTACTGTTTTTGGATGGCATGCTAGGGATCAAACTCAAGTGCTTTGCCACATGCTTTGCCATTGAGCTGTTACACCTTAAATGCTACGTTCAGGCAGGGTCTCACTTATGTAGGCTGGCTGCTTGCCTCAGCCTCCTAAGTGCTGGTATTTTAAAAGTGTATGCCATTATTCCAGACCTAGTTCCCCCTCCCTTTCTTTTCCTTCTTTCTTTCTTTTATTTTATTGGTTTTTCGAGACAGAGTTTCTCTGTATAACAGCTCTGGCTGTCCTGGACTCGCTTTGTAGACCAGGCTGGCCTCGAACTCACAGAGATCCGCCTGCCTCTGCCTCCCAAGTGCTGGGATTAAAGGCGTGCGCCACCACCACCCGGCCTTTCTTTTATTTTTTAAACAAGCAAAAAACCAACAATAAACTCAGGGTGCCATTATGTAGGTCAGACTGGCCTCAAACTGATAGTCCTCAGTTTCCTGAGTGCTGCTATGACAGGTGAGCTATCACATTCAGCCATACTAGTGTTTCCCTGTCTCTGTCAGTAGAGGATGTTTTCAGATTATCATGCTGTGTTAGTGCTTTCTAAAGTCAAGACATTTACATTTATTATTGTGTGTATGTGTATTTGATGGCATGAAGGTGGGGGTTCCTTGCCATGGAGCACCAGTTGGAGGTCAGAGGACAACTCTGTGAGTTAGTTCTGTCCTCTTACCTTTACATGGGTCCTGGGGATGGAGCTCAGGTCATCGGGTTTTCATGGTTTAGCATCAGGGACCTTTACTTGCTGTACCATCTAGCTCTGGCTGGTTGTGTTAGTATTTTTAATGAATTTAATTTAATATAATACTATGCCAAACACCATTACCTGAAAATTCTTAATTTGAAATTTAGAATAGCAAAACACTATGTAAAATTGCTCAATAAAAACCCATTGTAAATAAGTCAGTATAGTGATCTCCAGATTAATTTGTAAATACAGAGATTTTAAAGGTTTTTGTTTTTTTGTTTTAAGAAAGGCTTTTTTTTTTGGTTTTTCGAGACAGGGTTTCTCTGTAACAGCCTGGCTGTCTTGGACTCACTTTGTAGACCAGGCTGGCCTCGAACTCAACAGAGATCGCCTGCCTCTGCCTCCCCGAGTGCTGGAATTAAAGGCATGCATCACCACCGCCCGGCAAGAAAGGCTGTTTTTTAAAAGCCCATATTGGCCTTGAATCCAGCACTCTTACACATTGAGCCATCTTTCTGACCCCAGGATCTTTTTTTTTTTTTTGGTTTTTCGAGACAGGGTTTCTCTGAATATCTCTGGCTGTCCTGGACTCGCTTTGTAGACCAGGCTGGCCTCGAACTCACAAAGATCCGCCTGCCTCTGCCTCCCAAGTGCTGGGATTAAAGGCGTGCGCCACCACCGCCCGGCACCCAGGATCTTTTTTAAAACAAGACATTTAGCTGGGCGTGCTGGCACATACCTTTAATCCCAGCACTTGGGAGGCAGAGGCAGGCAGATCTCTGTGTGTTCGAGTTCGAGGCCAGCCTGGTCTACAAAGCAAGTCCAGGACAGCCAGGGCTATTACACAGAGAAACCCTGTCTCCAAAACAAAACAAACTAACAAAAAAAACAAAACCCAAGACTATTGGGAAAAGTAGAGTTAGAAGAAGAGTCTAGGTCATTTTGAAGGGATGCCATTAGTGGAAGTAGTAACCATTGTAAGTTTCTAGGCAGACTGTAAACTCATTTTACTCAAACAAAACAGGGATGTTGGGCAGGAGTTAGAAGTCTACAGAATGGAACAGAACAGTGGCTAAGGAGGATGCTTGTTTTGTGGAGGCCTGTGGTCATTCAGACATCAGATCTCTGAAAACTAATGGAGAACCAACAGGTAGTGTTTATCCTACCCGGTGCCATAAAGAAAGCTAATTCCACGTGAGTGAATAAAAAGCTGTTACACAAATACTAAAGAATGTACATTTACTATTTCTTGGAGTGTCAAATGGTTTTTCTAATAGGCTATTGGGCAAGATTCATGTTGGAAATAGATTTAGCTACATATAGAAATTGCCAAATTTTTAATTTAATTTTTAATTTTTCAACTTTAAGCAATATGAAAAAGGCTAATTTCATAAATATAAATTAATAAGAATGTCAGCTGAAACCATGCAACATGGTGTGAACAGGAAGTTCACCAAAGAGGGAGTATGAATGTCTTAAGAACTCCACCTCACTCTGTGGTGGTGCACTCCTATAATCTCAGCACTTGGGAGACACAAGCAGGTGGATCTCTGAGTTCCAGGCCAGCCTGCTCTACAGAACTAGTTCTAGGATACCAGGATAGTCAAAGCTATACAGAGAAACCTTGTCTCCAAGAACCAAAATGAACAAACAAGCAAAAAACTCTTCAGCCTCATTAGTTTGGAATTGCAGATAAAAGTACTGTTTGTTGCACAAGATTGACAAAAATTTTAATTACTTATTAATTGTACAGCGTGTTTTTGGTACTGGGAATTCACATGTGCTTTTGATGGACATGACAACATCTGTTGAAATTTACTGTGTACCTTTTAGTACATCATCTCTGTCTCTTGGGATCCATCCTATATTAATGTTTGCTCAGATTTGTGGGATAAAAGGTGTCAGTGATTTGAAATCTGTGTCATGTGGCCCAGTAGCCAGGAAGAAATGAGGTTATTGAGAAGTGTTTGGTAGATCTTTGCACCCACATGAAACAGTGGCATTATGGCCGCAGTGGTCCAGGTTGGGGCTGGGACTTCACTGTCCATGCTCCACCCAAGAAGAAGGGCAGAAACCACATCCCGGAAAGGTGGAAAGACTATCTTCCAGTTGGACAGCGGATGCCGGGGACTCGTTTCATTGCTTTTAAAGTTCCTTTGCAAAAGAAATTTGGGGGCTGGAGAGATGGCTCAGAGGTTGGGAGCGTTGGCTGTTCTTCCAAGGGTCCTGAGTTCAATTCCCAGCAACCACATGGTGGCTCACAACCATCTACATTGAGATCTTGTGCCCGGGCATTTATGTGGAGCAAGTACTGTATACATTAATAAATTAATAGGTGAATGTTTAAAAAAAAAAAAAAAGAAATTTGAAGCAAAGCTTATGCCAGAAGAATGCTTTTCTCCTTTGGATCTTTTTAATAAAATTCAAGAACAAAATGAAGAACTTGAATTGATAATCGATTTAACAAATACTCAGTGCTATTATAAAGTAGAGGATTTGCCAGAAACTATTTCTTACATAAAAATTCTTAAAGTTGGGGCTGGAGAGATGGCTCAGAGGTTAAGAGCACTGACTGCTCTTCCAGAGGTCCTGAGTTCAATTCCCAGCAGCCACATGGTGGCTCACAACCATCTATAATGAAATTTGGTGCCCTCTTCTGGCCTGCAGGCATACCTGCAGACACACACTGTATACATAAAAAAATAAAATAAATCTTTAAAACAGTGGTAACTATAGGTTGAAAAAAAATTCTTACAGTTGGTCATCAGGTACCAAATAATGCCACTATTTCTAAGTTCAAATGTGCAGTTAAAGAGTTTTTAAAAGGAAAATAAAGACAATGACAAACTTATTGGTGTCCACTGCACCCATGGCTTAAATAGGACTGGCTGTCTCATTTGGAGATATTTGATTGATGTGGAGGCATGAGGCCAGATGATGCAATTGAATTATTCAACAAGTACTGGGGTATTGCATAGAAAGACAGAACTACATTGAAAACCTGCAGAATCATCGTGTTAGAAAGAACCAGAATATTAGCACAACTATGTCATGTGGTCTTGAAGACTCAGCACATCTTATGGAACAGGTTCACAGCACTAACAAGCCTGTGAATCACCATCCTGGAAGCAAATGGCCTAGTGGTCATCCGTCTTCCCAGCATTTTCACAGCTACACCCAGAGCTCATAGCAGTTATTCAGATAATTTTCACAAAGTCAGAGTGTTTTCCAGAGAGGCCATATCCCTCTTCCTGGTCCAGCTGGAGAGGACTATTCACAAAGAAGATTCTTCTGGAACGTGAAGCAAAATGGTCAAGCAAGCCAGAATAAGAAGTGGACTTCTGGTAGTTACCAGAGACCTTTGTACCCAGCCTACTGGGGATGGACCCAGTGAGACACAACTTGGCTGGACTCTTCCAGGGGCCACCTGAGATCAGGGCTAAGCAGAAGACAGCTGGATGACTTTTAATAAAATCAGGTCAAAGGATTAAAAAAAGAAAAAAAAAGTGTTTGGTAATGTCTGTATATCGGAACAAAAGGTGCTGTCTAGATAAAGTGTGTTGGCTCTTTTTAAAGTGTATAAAGCATTTCATTTATGAAAGAAGTAGTGTGCGCGTGTGCCTGCGCGTGCGTGCGTGTGTTTCAGGTGTATGCAGAGTGGTTGACAGGCCTACACTAAGTTACTCACCTAGGGTTATCTGTAATGGTGTGAAGAGATGAGGTTAGCTCACTAGATCATTGCTTATAATGAACTTTAAGAATCATACACCGAAGGCCGGGTGTAGTGTCACACACCTTTAATCTAAGCAGTCAGGAGGCAGAGGCAGGTGGATCTCTGTGAGTTTGAGTCCAATCTGGTCGACATAGTGAGTTCTAAGACAGCCAGGGCTACACAAATGCTTTCTCAAAAAAAAAAAAAAAAAAAAAGTTATACACAAAAGTAAGGAATGGCCAGATAGTTGATGAATACCATCCAGTTTCAGCATCATCATTTTTTTGAGATAAGTGCTCATGTCTTCTGGGCTAGCCTTTAACTCATTGTATAGTCAAGTGTGACCTTGAACATAATGATTCTCCTGGTGTCTTCCTGTCTCAGCCTTCTAAGTGTGGGATTACCAAGCATGGGTATGGCAAACTTTAATAGATTTTTGTTACAAGATAATGACTTTTCCTTATCTCCTTCTATAAGACCTAAAGTGTGCACTCCTCTTCTTGTTGTGTGTGTATGTGTGTTTGTGTGCACGTGTACACGTGTGTGTGTGCACACTCATGTTGGTATACAAGCTATAGGAAAAGAGTCTATACTGCCACACCCAGAGCAGCATAAGGTTTACCTCAGGGAAGTGGGTATGTACTTCACTTACTTGGCTTATCCTTTATTGATGAAAATACGGCAAAATATAGAGACACAGTGGGGTGTTATGTTTATGATTGCTTTTATGTTGGTGGGACTGTATTTATGGAGAGAAGTGAAGAAAAGAGAGCTTGCATTTTGGTGTTGGTTTATAGTCTGCCAGTGTGTGAATAGCTTGCGAAAATTCCTAACCCATGAATAGAGTAGGAAAGATGGTTTTTGTTTTGTGCCAGTTATGATCCCTGGCACTCAGCAAACATCAAATAAAATTGTTTAAATTGAATGGAAGATGTGGAAACTAGGCATGTTTGGGGAATCTTGTGAACAGCAGAAGTATAGGAACTGACTAGGTCACACTCATGGCCTAAGCTGACGATCTGTTACCCCAGTGGTGTTTCTTTAGGGCTTTAGAAATTTGAGATGGAAACTCAAGTCTTAATGCATGCTAGGCAAATACTGTACTACTGAGCCACATCCCTAGCTTTTTTTGTTTTGTGTTTTGGATTTTGAGACAGGGTTTTACTCTGCATCTTAGGCTGGCTTTAAACTCCCAGTCTGTTTGCAGCTGTCTCACAGGTACTGCTATTACAGGCCTGTGTGAAAATATTAATGGCTGTTATTTTAAAAATTGTTGGAATTTATCTGTAAATCATTTTTGCAAATTTCTCCTGGCATTGTCATGATTTTCTCTCTTTCTCCCTTCCATTTTTCCCCCGAGACAGACTTTCTCTGGAACTAACTCAATAAAAATCTGCCTGCCTCTGCCTCCTGATTGCTAGGATTAAATATGTGTACCATCACATCCGGCATTATAGAGAGTACTCAGAATTTCTTATATTTTGTTTTTGGAGACAGAGTTTCTCTGCAAAATAGCCCTGACTGTCCTGGACTAGCTTTGTAGACCAGGCTGGCCTCGAACTCACAAAGAGATCTACCTGCCTCTGCCTCCTGAGTGCTGGGATTAAAGGCGTGCTCCACCACTCCCAGCCTGAATTTCTCATATTTTATTTAACATTGGTTCCACAAGAGGAAAAATTAAAAATAGTGCCTTGGTGTTAGGACCCAACCAGTCTGATCTGGCAAGCAAGCCCCAGAGATCTACTTGTGTCTGCCTCCTCAGCACCACTTTTCTGTTTGTTGAGATTGGATCTCACTATATAGACAAGGATGGCCTGGAATTCACAGAGATCTGCTTGTTCTGCCTCCTGAATGTGGAGAGTAAAGGCATGTGCCACCGTGACTAGGCTTAGGCCTTTCCAGAACAAGGAAAGCTATAACATCAAAACACTTTTCCAATACCTTAGTGAGTATATTAGGTAAGCGGATTATAGCAAAACAGAACTCCATAAGCCTTTGATGCCACCTGACAGCATTCTTCCTTAACTTTTTTTGGGGGGGTGGGGTTGGAGATAGGGTTTCTCTGTATTACCCTGGCTGCCCAGGAACAGACTTTGTAGACCAGGCTGGTCTTGAATTCACTTAGATATTCCTGCCTCCTTGGTGCTGAGACTAAAGGTATGTGCCACTGTGCCTGACTTCTTTCTTAGCTCTTTAATTGTTGGAAACTAGGGTATCTGTTCATACATTCTAAGGGATTCTTATCTGTTAATCATAGAATGTTAGGCCTGGCACAGAGGTGGGCAAGCACAGCCATTTAAGAAGTTAAAGATAAGCCGGGCGGTGGTGGCGCACGCCTTTAATCCCAGCACTTGGGAGGCAGAGGCAGGCGGATCTTTGCGAGTTCAAGGCCAGCCTGGTCTACAAAGTGAGTCCAGGACAGCCAGGGCTACACAGAGAAACCTTGTCTCGAAAAACCGAAAAAAAAAAAAAGAAGTTAAAGATAAATTGTCAGTAGCTCTGGGCCTCCAACATTCCAGCCTCTCCATAGCACCCTTTTGTAGACACAGTTTCTTTCTGGGAATTCTTGTTCATAGTTATCCAACCAATTCATATGCTTTGTCTCTTTCCCTCCCTTTTCTCTTCCTCCCTCTACTTTTCTCTCTCCACCTGTCTCTCTCCAAGGCCTCCTGTATATCAAGTAAGTGTTCTTCCATGGAGCTGTATTCCCAGTGCATGGAACTCCTCAGCTTGCTGGCCTGGGATGTGTCACTGTGAATTACGCAGTACTCTCTACTTCTGAACTGTAGCATTAGCACCCTCACCCCCCTGTGCTCGGGCTCTGTGTTTGGACTTTGGGTGCTGCATATAAGGAGGAAAAGGATAGTGATGTGATTATCTTTTCATGGATTCTTCCACTTGGCATCTATGTTATAGACTGTGTTTTTGTCAGGCTGAATAGATTGGGGCGTGGACAGCACATTTCTTCCATTGGTGAACATGTAGGATGTTAGCACTTGGCTATATTTCATGCCTACCTCTTTCAGTATGAGTAAATTGTCTTTTTGATATTTCTTTGCTCAATTACAAAATAGCTATAATAATTCCTTACATTATTTGGATGAAATTATATATATATATGTTTGTGTGTATGTATATATATGTATATACATATATGTTGCTTAGTGTAGTGTGTAGCACATAATAAAAGTTCAAAAAATGTTGTCATAACTAAGAAAGGAGCTCATTCATTGGCTCAAACGCCCATTCAAAAGTACCGCAAGCAGTCCATCATTTATATAAAAAGAAAACAGTTTTAAAAATCATTTGTGGAGGCTGGACAAAAAAAAAAAAAAAAAGTTAAGGAAGAATGCTGTCAGGTGGCATCAAAGGCCTATAGAGTTCTCCTGTTTTGCTATAATCAGCTTACCTAATATACTCACTAAGGTATTGGAAAAGTGTTTTGTCTTTAATTTCAGCACTTTGAAACAGAAGCAGGAGGATCACTGAGTTCAAGGTCAGCCAGGTCCACATAGGAAAATCCAGGCCAGCCAAGACTACATAGAGATACACTGTCAAGCTGGGCTGGAGAAGTGGCTCAGAGGACCTGAGTTCATTTCCCAGCTCCCACTGAGGCAGCTCACAAGCACTCCAGCTCCAGGAGATCTGACCTCCACAGGCATGTACTCAGTGTCACATAAACTCACACAGATAGCGTGCATATACATATATTTATATATATATGTATATGTGTACATATATACATATATATAATCTTTAAAAATCATGTAATGAGAAAGGTAAAAATTTGATAATATCAGTTTTTCTGTGGGTGGGATGGAAAGGGCACCCATGAGTAAAACGAGAAGGCAGACTACTAGGCAAATTGCCTTTATCATCCTCTTCTCAGAGAGGGTCTTGATGTCTTCACTGGCTTTGTCATGTAATCAGACATAAAACTCAGTGAACTGTGATTACTAGTTGTCACATTGTTCCACACCAGGAGTTTTTAAAAGCAGGAAAAAGCTGGCAGTGACTTTGGTAGACAGAAGGCTGGAGAGCGTCAGGGCTCAGCCTAGAGTCTAATTATCCACCTCAGTGTAATGGTGTAGTAGGAGAGGGCTGGTTCCAGCGTGCTCTGAAAAGCACGAACTCAAAAGTGGCGCTTGAGTCTGTTGAGTGCTTAAATTTACATAACTAGTCAGTGCAGCTTGATAAAGATATGCTGAACTGTGGTTAGTGAGCCCACTTTCCCGACCAGTGTCCTGCAGCCACGGCAGGTGTGCTGCTTCTGAGTATAACTGGGCTACATTTAGTGCTTCATGTTGAATTCTAGTGAAACCATATTTGAACATTAAATTTTCCTTCTGCTTGAAAATCCTTTTCATTGCCAGAACTGGATCTCATGCCAGCCTCTGTCTCTGAACCACAGTCCTAGCTACTCTGTAGGAGATTTGAGTCCTGTTTAATACCATTGTGCTGTGATACAGTAACTAGTGTAAACATAATACAACCTCAGTTGTTGAGATATGTGGCTTCCCTATAGATTGAGCATGCCACAGAGTGTAGCGAGGGGTGTTTTGTCAGGATGGACTCAATGATTTAAGGTTGTATAATTTAAAGAGGAAAAATCTAACCTTTGATTGTTTTGTCCCCCTGGTGTTTAAATGGCAAATATTTATTGCATAAGGCAAACATACATAATTGAGTGATATGTCTTGCAACCTGTTCTGTATTTTGTACTCTGCTGTTTCACAATAGCGTAATGGTTTTGAGTCCACTAAAAAATTCTACTCAAGGTCTAGAATGCTGCCTTAGTAATGTGACTCATCACCACCTCATTAAATAGCTATATTCAGGCTTTTTTTTTTTTGTAAAGCTTAATACATGATAGACTCACGGAGATGTAGTTTTGTGCATGTATGAGGATTTTTGTATATAAAATATATTTAGCTGCCAGGTGTGGTGGCGCACGCCTTTAATCCTAGCACTTGGGAGGCAGAGGCAGGTGGATCTCTGTGAGTTCAAGGGCAGCCTGGTCTACAAAGTGAGTCCAGGACAGCAAGTACTGTTACACAAAGAAACCCTGTCTCGAAAAACAAACAAACAAACAAACAAACAAATAAATTATATATATAGCTTGGGAATGATGGTGAGACCAGGAATAAAGGGCATAAGAGGCTCAGGTGCCATGATAAACTTGCAAGGGGACAGTGAGATCCATTACTGACCCCTGTTTACCTCTTAGACTCTCTTCTCCACACACATTACTGACCTTGAGAGGTGGTACCGAGTAGCTACCCCATGTCCCATGTTAGCAGTTGTGACTTGATGGGTCTATTAGGAGAACCTGGAGTGTTCGTGTGCTAAGAAAGTTTGTCTAAGGTAAGTGAGGATGTTTTAATGTCTTATTTTTTTTTCCTCTTCTAATTTTTAGCCAAACCCAACAGGAAGCTTACTTTTCTGTACCTGGCCAATGACGTCATTCAGAACAGCAAAAGGAAGGGACCAGAGTTCACAAAGGACTTCGCACCAGTCATAGTGGAGGCATTTAAGCATGTTTCAAGGTAGGATCCTTTCTATACGTGAGGTAAGGGTTAGAATCAGGGAGATAAACAGGGTGCGTCTGTCTGAAACTTCCATGTGGTTTTGCTTTCTGTGAGGATTTGAGGTGCTGCTGAGCGGCATTTTGAGGACTGGAAATACAGCTTTCTGTAAGAGACCAGAGTCTCCCTGTATCCTTCTGGGATGAACATCACTGAGAGCAAAGGAATGAACCAAACTGAAAATGTATTCTTGTAGCACTCTATCTTATGTCTGATATTCTGGACTTACTTAATACCACAATGTTTCTTTGATTTTCTAGCGTGTATATATTCCTAATATTTTAAGTGCTTTAGAAATAAAGAATATTTAAAATAATCATAAACTTTTGAAAAATATTTTCTTCAGGTAATTTTGTATGTGGAAATGTTTTGGTTTATGCACTCTAAAATGTTCATTTCATTTACTTGTGTGTGTACACAAGGTTTAGAGTTGGTTCTTCTATAATGTGGGCACTCAAGTCCCCAGGTTTGTGAGACAAATGCAAAACCCAGGGGAAGTAGTGCTGAAGGAAATGGCAAATGGTTGAAAGTCCCATTTCCTGTAGAGCCACTCTTCTTCAGCTCTCCTTACTTTTCAGGTAGTCCTCTTGATCTCTCTAACTGGGCTTCGTCTCTCAGTGTGCTGTCTGTAGCACCCTGTTCTCATTCATAGCACTTATGAACAAGAGCTGCTGTAAAGCTCCATTTGATTTCCACGCCAAAGATATTGATGGGTTCAGTAAATGTAAACAGTGCCCTGGAATGCTCTGGAGCTCCTTTCCACAGGAACATCATCTTTGTAGCCCCTGGTGTCCACTCCTAAAACTTTGGCAGTTCTGTTACTGAGTTCTTAAGGGAAGCGAGGGCAATGTTCAGTCACACCTTGCCTGACAGGCTGCCGGTGGTGCTCAGTGTGCTGGATAGCTCTTGCTGGGAGCTGGTATTTGGTCCCATTTTAACTCTCCATTACTTTGTGACTCACTCTGCATTTTTACTGTTAATATTTTAATTTTTTTTTTTTTAATGTAGTGAAACTGATGAAAGCTGTAAGAAGCACCTTGGAAGAGTGCTCTCTATTTGGGAAGAACGATCTGTTTATGAAAACGATGTTTTGGAGCAACTTAAGCACGCGCTGTGTAAGTACAGGATCCTGATCTCAGTGTGTGATCCTCTCAGGAGAACATCTCATTAAAATTTCATGTTCTTTAAATCAGACGGAGACAAGAAGACGAGGAAGAGGACTTATGAGCAAATAAAGGTGGATGAGAATGAAAATTGTCCCTCTCTAGGGTCCCCAAGTGAACCACCACAGGTAAAAATCAAGACAGCTCTGGGATTTTTTACTCTTTGTGACCTTCAGGCATCAATGATTTCGTGTTCTGAGTACAAGAAAGGCACTAAATTAATCTTTCTCTCTTCTGGTTAACAAATCACTTTTGTTTGAAGTAGTATGCTGCATGCGTGCATGCGCGCGTGCATGCTCTCTAGAGAGAGGGGGAGAGAGATTTTGTTGTTATATTTGTTTTTGTTTTTTGAGACAGAGTTTCTCTGTATAGCCCTGGCTGTCCTGGAACTCACTATATGCACCAGGCTGGCCTCAAACTCAGAGAACAACCTGCCTCTGCCTCCCAAGTGCTATAATTAAAGGTGTGTGCCAGCATCACATGGCTACTTTCTTTAATATAGAAAAAGGATGCGGGCAGGAGACATGGCTCATCAGTTAAGAGCACTGTTGCTCAGTTAACTCTATTCTTTTTTAGGTTTTTCGAGAGACATCTGTGCATCCTTGACTGTCCTGGACTCACTTTGTAGACCAGGCTGGCCTTGAACTCACAAAGATCCACCTGCCTCTCCCTCCTGAGTGCTAGGATGAAAGGCATGAGCCAGCACAGTTAACTCTTAACCTGAGAACTAGGTTTGATTCGGTCCCAGCACCCATTAGGCAGCTTATAACATCTGTCACTCTAGTTCCAGGGCATCTGGCACCCTTTTATGGCCTCTGGGGGCACCAGACATGATCTTGTTGCACAGACATACATACATGACAAAACACATGAAAAAATTAGTCTAAAAGGGTTGTTTTAGGGCTAGAGAGATGGCTCAGCAGTTAAGAGCACTGGCTGTTCTCCCAAAGGACCTGAGTTCAAATCCCAGCACCCACATGGGAGTTCACAACTATCTTTAATTGTTTGGCGTGATGGTACACGCCTTTTAATCCCAGCACTCAGGAGGCAAGCAGATCCCTGAGTTCGAGACCAGCCTGGTCTACAGAGTGAGTTCTTCCAATGATCTACAAAGTGAGTTCCAGGACAGCCATGGCTACACAGTGGAAACTCTGTTTCGAAAAACAAAACAAAACAAAAAAAACTTAAAACTGAAACACAAAACAAAACAAAAATGTTGTCTTAAGAAGTGTTATATATTGCAGACTTTTGCATAAGGATTACAAACATGAAAGAGGTGTCAAGTCCTCTATATTTGTTAGAGGTTTATTTCTTTCGGTTCTGAAGTTGTATAATTTTTTAGACTCTAGACCTTGTTAGAGCATTACAAGATTTAGAAAATGCAGCTTCGGGTGATGCCGCAGTCCACCAGAGAATAGCGTCTTTGCCTGTTGAAGTTCAAGAAGTATCCCTGCTTGAGAAAATAACAGGTAAGAAGAGAACATGATACCCAAGATGTTTCGGAAGTAGACTGTGGGAGCAGCATGTCATTGTTATCACGTATAATGATTGTGTGCCCTCTGCCTTTCTTAGATAAAGAATCTGGAGAACGGCTCTCTAAAATGGTGGAGGACGCTTGCGTGCTGCTGGCAGACTATAATGGCAGACTGGCTGCAGAAATGGATGATAGGAAGCAGCTCACTCGGATGCTAGCGGATTTTCTTCGTTGCCAAAAGGAGGCCCTTGCAGAGAAAGAACATAAATTGGAAGTGCGTAACCTTTTCCTTCTTCAGTGCAGATTAATTTAATTTAATTTTAATATTCCTTAATGTGTCCATGCATCATGGACTGTCTTAGCCAGTTGCCCCCAGTAAGCATTTTCTTGCTATCAAGAGTTTTTCCCTGCTCTTGAACCACAGCAGCCTGATTAAGTAAGCCTGGAATTTTGGCATTAGCAGAGTTTGTTACATTTGAAAATCATTGATGTGAAATTCCATGTAATAGTAGAAATCCAAACCCTTCAAGCACAAAAGTAATAGGAAAATAAGAAGTCTAATGAAGTCTGGTGTTAGTGGCAATATATTGTTTGGTTTATTGAATTCTTATTCTTAGCACATACCATCTTTCAGGCCTATTATTAAGTATTCAAATTATTCTCTCCACCTGTTGCTTCTCACACTTAACATATACACACACACACACATTCATAGTCTGGGCTTACATGTGTTGTTCCGGAGAAGGGCTTTAGGTGTGGTTATTATTGTTGGTTATGAGTCTTGAGGCTCAGGAGCTAATAAAGAAGCAGATTAATATTTAATTTGAGCAGAGTAACCATTGTCAACATAGGAGAGCTAAGTTTGGTTTTTATTTAAAAAGACCATTGGCTCGACCAGTTCTTACTTGAACTGTTCTTAATTTCAGCTTATGTAAGAATGTCCTGTTTGAGCTCTTGTTTTTAGACAGCTCATTCTAAATTTGTAGGTGTATCATGGTATTGCCTCTTAAGTTTATCTTTTTGTTACTTAGCTCTTGTTACATTAGTTTCTCAATAAGCACCAGGTGGTGCTTACACTGGCCTGCTGTTGCGGTTCTGAGAGAGCCACTTGATTACTCTGCCCCAGATGCTCAACTCTTAGTTTTGCACTGTCCTTTTCCGTTTGCCCCTCTCTGCTCACATCAACTTGCTCAGTTATTGGCACTGTGCTCTGTCCTGGAAGAGGCTACTCACTTGAAATGGAAAAATGCAGTGGAGTTTCTTAGAACATAATTTGGTAGTTGCCTTATGTGTTGGTGATGTAGTAGCCTTCACTCTTAATATATCACAACTGTCTCACTGTTTCCAGCATTGCAGGTGAGTAGTCTACAGTTTTGTCTTCAACCTTTTGGTACAGTTTCTTTAACTTCTGTTGAGCTTCTGTTGCAGATATTGGACGCAGCGTATCATCTGTTGATGCCATCACCAATAGCATATTCTTCCAGCTAAAAATAAACATCAAACACCAAATCCTGTATTGTCTCATGTTTTTGAAAATTGAAGAATGAAACTTTATTATTCTACTTAATACCCGCTTTCTCACTTTTGATGTTGACTATCACTGGTTTCAAAAATAGGATTTATATTTGACATGTTACTGTAGAAAATAGATCACCACTCACCCGCCCTCACCTCTTTTGCTGGTGCATTCTAGTCAAGCTTTCTAGTTGACAGTCATACACAGAGCTGATGATGGTAATGCTAACATTTACCATGTCTCGGGGATACTGTTCTAGACACTTCACAGAATGACCTCATTCGTTCCTACACAGCAGGGTGTGTCACTATCCATACTTTATAGCCATGGAAGTAAGCCACAAGGAGATGAAGTAGTTCCACGTTTTCACAAAGCGCTGTTGGATTGTTTAGAGCCCAGATAGTGCCTCCAGCATCAATGCATTTTATTTCAAAATCCATACTGGCTTCCTGTTTTTACAGAAAGAAGTATAAACCTTTGGCAAAATCAGGAGTCTTGTTTCTCCAGCTTTCTAATCCTTCACTTTCCATTTAATCACTGGCTTGAAATAGTCTTGTAGGGAGGTTTATTATTCGGTATGACTGAATCTTTTTTTCTTTTTTTTTTTTTTTTTTTTTTTTTTTTGGAGAGGGGTTTTCTCTTTTTAACAGCTCTGGCTGTCCTGGACTCGCTTTGTAGACCAGGCTGGCCTCGAACTCACAAAGATCCGCCTGCCTCTGCCTCCCAAGTGCTGGGATTAAAGGCGTGCGCCACCACCGCCTGGCTGTACGACTGAATCTTACATTGAAGAAACTACCTCAATTTGAGGAAACCATCTCAATTACCATCAGATGATTTTTTTTTAAGTTTTTTTTTTAATCTTTTTGGTTTATCAAGATAGGGTTTCTTTGTATAACCCTGGCTGTCCTGGATCTCGCTTTGTAGACTAGACTGGCCTCAAACTTAGAGATGTGCCTGCTTCTGCCTCCTGAGTGCTAGCTTTAAAGGTGTGTGTCACCAGGCCCAGCTTATGATCATATTTTAAAGATAATATTTACATAAACTAAGAGGTTTAAAATAGCAAGAACTCATTGTAAATAGTCATTGAGAAGTAAGCCATTTTTTGTTGTAAGATGTGACAGTGACTTGATATTTAGACATGCTTTGTATTAGTAGGCATCATCACCCTGAAGTAGAGACTGAGGACTGAAAGTATGGTTTTGTGTCAGATGTGACGTCTCAGGTCACAGTCCTCAGGAGAATTAAACGGATTAAGTATTGGTGTCACCAATCATTTGAAAATGGAGCAAAAGTAGCAGTTTTATTAGTGTCTGTTTATTGTCTTGAAGCCACTGTTAAAGCATTTGAAATCAATGTCAACATGGGATGTTTATAATAGTTTTGGCAATCCCCTTTTCATTAACTCTGGTTAGTAAACAGAGAAGAGACTATTAATCTAGTTTCATATGCCTGTCGTCAGTCCCAGTACTTGTGAGACTGATGCAGGGAGATCCTGAGATTAAGGCCAGCTTGGGCTACATAGTAATAATCTGATGGGAGCGGGGGAATGCAGGATAGATTAGATAGGTAGGTAGGTAGATTTATTTGATCTGATAGATATTGGTGGATTGAATTATTTGATATGTAACTTTAAGCTTCCTACTTCAGCCTCAGGAGTACTGGGATTGTAAGTGTCTGCCACCATAGGATAACTGAAAGTGACATTTTCACTTGATGTTTTTGGAGGGGAAGCAATGAGAAAGTCTTCCCTGTCAGTGAGATCCTTGATTGCTCAGTTTCCACAATATAGTTTGTGAAAGGAAACATGCTTTTATAAGGTGCTTGATGCCTTTAATCCCAGCACACAGGAGGCAGAGGCAGACAGATCTGAGATTAAGGCAAGCCTGGTCTACAAAGTATAGTGTTCATTGTGTGAATGGTGGTTACTGAAGCTCATCCTGGGGTGGAAAGATGGCTTGGTGAGTCAAGTGCTCTGGGCAAGCAGGAGGGGCTGTGGGTCCTAACACAGCCCGTGTAAGTGATGGGTACGGTGATGTGTACCCGTGATTCCAGTGCTGGGAGGCAGAGACAGAACCTCTAGGGCTTGTGGGTCAGTCAGGATAGCTGAATTTCAGTTCCAGGTTCAGTGAGAGACCTTTTCTCAAAGTGGAGAGCAGTAGAGGAAGATACTTCCTGTGATCTCCATCCTTTATGTGCATTTGTGCTCAAACACAAAAAGCTCCTCCCTCTTGGTGTTGTCATGTTGCCTATGTTAAACTGTTTGCATTCATTATAGTAATTTATTTGCTATGGGTAGAGCAATCGTACAAGTTTGCTGTTGTCTGAAGGATCTGTTCTCAGTAGCTCTCATTCATGGTAGGCATGTGCTTTTCCACTGAGCTACATTTTCAGTCCAGGCTCTTAAAGTCTGCTGTATGAGGACCTTTTGTGTGTGTGTGTGTGTGTGTGTGTGTGTGTGTGTGTGTGTGTGTGTGTGTGTGTGTGTGTGTGTGT
>CAJQZJ010001006.1:3703960-3736022 GCA_907164525.1 Lophiomys imhausi
TGTGTGTGTGTGTGTGTGTGTGTGTGTGTGTGTGTGTGTGTGTGTGTATGATTTCACCCATACTGAGTGTTGGTAATCTTTTTTTTTGAAGACTTATTTTATTTTATGTACATGAGTGCTCTATCTGAACTTACACCTGCAGTTAGAAGAGGGCATCAGATTTGTGAGCCACCATGTGGTTGCTGGGAATTGAACTCAGGACCTTTGGAAGAGCACTAGAAAGTGCTCTTAACCCCTGAGTCACCTCTCCAGCCCTGAGTGTTGCTAATCTTTATAGTGATTTGTATTTGATAGGTTAGAAGTGTTTCCTTTCTCGTATCTCTTCACGACTCTTAAGATTCTGATTTTATGTCTTCACAGGTCTTTACCTGTGTAGATCCTGAGATATGTATTATCTTTTCTATATGTAACCATAAATATCCTTGGATATTTTGTATTTTCCAATAATTTTGTTGGAATTTGTTTTACATATGATACAGAGATGTGACAATTTTTTTTGTTTTTGTTTTGTTTTTTGAGACAGGGTTTCTCTGTGTGTAGCCTTGACTCTCCTGGACTCACTCTGTAGATCAGGCTGGCCTTGAACTCACAGAGATCCTCCTGCCTCTGCCTCCCCAAGTGCTAGGATTAAAGCTGTTCGCCACCACGCCCAGCAAGATGTGACAAATTTAAAGTGATACTTAATTATCCCTTTATTGATTAATAACAACAGACCAGGTATCGTGGCTCATGTCTCTTAATCTTAGCACACTATAGTCTGAGGCAGGAAAGCACGAGTTTGAGGCCAGTTTGGTCTTTGTAGGAAGTTCCAGGCTAGCCTCTGCTATACAGTGAGATTCTGCCCCCACCTTCTCCCCTAAAACCCAAAATTAATGCCTCTCTTTTACTAGTGTTATGAAATGCCATTCCCACCAGGCTTAATTCCTGTGTGTGCATACTGACCTGTAAGTCTTACATTTAATTGTGCACATTGTGACTTTGATTATTTTCTAATGTCATTCCTGTTTGTCATTTCAACTAGTCTTGGCTCATGTGTGTGTGTGGAGTTTTATTCCTTCTCATTATTTTAACACTTTGCATTTTAATTGAGAGTGCTCGTTCCTTATCATGTCATGGGTCATTTTTCCCTGTTATTTATGCCTAAGACAGTTTAATTTACAAGGTAGATATAATAAGAGATTAATAATAGTATATAATTAATGTATTGAAATAAGCATATGAAATGTTTTCTTTTCTCCCTCTCCATGTCTCAGTTTGCTGTAGTATGTGTTGACCATGGTGACTGTGGAACCAGATGCTGGGAAGAGGGCTGTGTGCTAGAAAGACTTCAGGCATACCGTGGCTAGAAGCATGGCTCAGTATTTGAACAAAGGAGAGGATGGCCACTTTTACATCGTGAAAGTGTTCCTATTTTGTCCTTTTCCTTTAGTAAGAGGGGAGCAGCTGCGTGATCTACGACTGCAGAAGGCGACTGAGCAGTGCTGGGGCAGGAAAGGAGACAGTGCCAAGTGCGTCTGAATCCTTGGCCTGCAGTTCACCTCTGTCCTTACTCATGGGATAGAGAGCATGTTCAGATGAACAGGTGTGCTGTCTGCAGAGGCAGAGCTCAGCTGCTCAGCACCACCTGCGGTTGGTTTCTGTAGCCGGTGAAGCTTCTTAGGATTGAGGTGAGATTCAAAGTCGGCTGAAACTGGTGAGGAAGGCACTTGAAGTTCCATGAAAAGATGGTTACAGAAGTTGAAGGTGCAGGAAGGGCAGCTGCACTGGTTGTGCTCTTGGTTGCTGAGTGAACAGGGAAGGAAGGTGAGCCGTGCTGAGAGCGTACAGGACTCCATGTGAACCGTCAGGATGCTGGCAGTGGTGGTCTGAGCTGTCTGAATAGCAGCAGTGAAGTGTTGGATGAGTTCCTGCTCTGAAGCCTAGGCTGGCCTCCCTTTGCCTACAGGTGTGCACCACCATACCTGTGTGAGGGGAACTTTTGTTAGTGCTGTAAGGTAGTGAGTGTGTGGTCACCATAGTTTTGCACCCATTGCTAAAGGTGTAGATGTTCCCCACAGTTCCATTATTTCTTAACTTTTAACGATCTTTGAGGATGAGGTTGTTGTACTCATGACTGTTTTGTATGTTGTCCTATTTTGCACATTTACTGCAAACATTTTCATATAATTATCACCCCCCCTTTCCTTTTTTATTTGGGTATGGCACCCTGAACTTCGCTCATGTTAAGCAAGCTCTCTACCATCTACTCTTACTTGATTACCAATCTGACTTTAATAGCCAAGTTATATCCTGTTTTACAAAATAATATTTAATTTCTACCTACTTTGTTTCTTTGAGTTTCTTGCTATCGAAAACTATTGACTTAAATAACATTTTGGGATGTCTCATTACATTCAACTTCTTGCTGTTGCTGCTCTGAATCCCTTTCAAGTTAATTTTTTGCTTATTTGTAATAGTTTTAAGTTCTTATGAGAAAACAAAAAACAAGCCAACAGCAGACACATAGTTTTTATGTGTGTGTGTGTGTGTGTGTGTGTGCGTCACAGGGCAACATCAGCCACTGTTTCCCAAGCACCATTGGCCTGGTGCTTTTGAGAGAGGGTCTTTTATTAGCCTGTATTTGCCAAATGGTCTAGGCTGGTTGGCTAATGAGCCTCAGAGATCATCCTGTGTCTGATTCACCAGTGCCAGGATTACAATTGTGCCTCACTGCACTCAGATTATTTTTCCTAGGTTCTGGGAACCAAACCCAATTCCTCATGTTTGCAAAGCCTCCCATCTTCACAGCCTTTTTGGTAGTGTTGTTACAACCTCATTGTTGTATGTTCTGCTGCTAGAACTCTTCTTTTGGCAAAGCAGAAGCTCCTCACCTAGGAACAAGCCTCCATGCTTTCCTTTTACCTAGCCACCAGTGCCATGCTGTGTGCCCTTGACTGCTAAAGATAATGAAATGTGTGTCTGATTTACACTACAACTTCTGGGTCCATCCATGCTATAGCTTCTGTCAAAATAAATGTAGTTCCTTTTATTGGTATTTAAAGGATAAATTTTCAAATTCGTTGTCGTTTGATGATTGGCTTGAAAAGTTATTCTGGCTAGGTATAGTGACACCTTTAATCCTACCATTTGGGAGGCAGAGGCAGGCAGACCTCTGAGTTTTATTAGGCCAGCCTGGCCTACCTAATGAGTTCTAGGACTATATAATGAGATTCTGTCTTAACAAAAAAGAAAAAAAGAGAAAGGAAAGGAAGCCAAAATAAAAGTTATTCTAGTTGACTGTGTCAAAATTCTCTTCAGTAAACAGTACTTTGCTGAGTAATCCTTTCCTCTGCTGCATTAGAGGCTTGCTATTTTTAAATCATGCACATACCAGTATATTGGTGTCTCATTGGTTTTGAAGACCTGTTCTTTTTTTTTTTTTTTGGTTTTTCGAGACAGGGTTTCTCTGTGTATCCTTGGCTGTCCTGGACTCACTTTGTAGACCAGGCTGGCCTCGAACTCACAGTGATCCGCCTGCCTCTGCCTCCCAAGTGCTGGGATTAAAGGCATGCACCACCACCGCCCGGCACAAGACCTGTTCTTTTCATAGGAAGGGCTTTGTTAAATTTTAGTTTTGCTTCTGAATTACTCAGAACTTTTCATTATATTCTTATTACATGCATTGAATTGCTACTCCATATTGCACATCTTTTGTCCTGTTTTAACCTTTCTAAAATGTTTTTTTTCCTCTGTATTCTATCACTGTTGCTGGTTTTTGTTTGTTTTATTCTTCTACAATACAGTCTTTGCTTGTCTAATGTTGTTAGTGGCTGTGTCACCATTGTCATCTTCTCGTTGTTTATTGAGATAAGATCTCCCTCTGTAGGACAGGCTCACCTGAAACCGGAGAGTTTCAGTTTCCCTAGTGCTGGATTTACAGACATTTTTCTACCACACCCAGATTAATGATGAGTAGAGTTGGTTTGTCAGCTTGTTTAGGTCTTTGTTGAAGAAAGGGGTTTACTGTCACAGGTGTGTGACTAGTTTCCTAACTTGCTCGGGGTGAGTGAAGAGGGAGTCAGAAGTCAAGATTTGTGGACTCATTTAAGATCTGACTGGAAGTGGATTTTCCCAGTGTATATTGACTACTGTCTAGTGTGCCTGCTATTGTCATGGCCTGTGGGATTTTATCTTGCTTTAAGGGAGCCACAGGAAGCATAGATTTCCTTTTTAAAATGACTTAGCAAGGATTATGAATGTCTGCAATGAGGCTAAAATATTCATGCCTTCAGAGCTTGCCAAAGATCACAGCAGTGTCAAACCTATTCAGCATAAATGTAAAATACTGTTTAATTAGTTCCTGTGCATTTTCTACAAATGTGAATATGTGCTTCTTGCTTAGTTGATTAATTCCTTAGATTTTTTTATTGCTACCACTGCACTTGCATAAAGCATTTTCCTTTCCTTCTTGCCTTCCTTTCCTTTTCCCTTCCCCTTCCCTTTCATTTCCCTCCCCTTTCCCTTTCCTTTCTTTTTTTTTTTTTTTTTGGTTTTTCGAGACAGGGTTTCTCTGTATAACAGCCCTGGCTGTCCTGGACTCACTTTGTAGACCAGGCTGGCCTCGAACTCACAGTGATCCACCTGCCTCTGCTTCCCAAGTGCTGGGATTAAAGGCGTGCGCCACCACGCCCAGCTTCCCTTTCCTTTCTTTTTCATTCCTTTCCACAGGGTCGCTATGTACCCTGGCTGTCCTGGAACTCAGCAGACTGGCCTTGAATTCACAGAGATCTATCTGCCTCTATTTCCCAAGTACCACTTTTTTTCACCAATTCATGGATTGAAGAATTAGGGAAGTCAACATTTTAAAGTATATGGTTAATAGTTAAGATATGGCCTCTGGAGGGGTGTCTTAGGATTTTTTTTTTTTTTTTTTTTTGGTTTTTCAAGACAGGGTTTCTCTGTGTAGCCCTGGCTGTCCTGGACTCGCTTTGTAGACCAGGCTGGCCTCGAACTAACAGAGATCCGCCCGCCTCTGCCTCCCAAGTGCTGGGACTAAAGGTGTGCGCCACTATGCCCGGCTTGGTGTCTTAGGATATTAAGTAAGCAAAATAAATTTGTAAAATATATAATGAATTTTTCAGTTTTTTAGAGAATATTCAAACAAATTCCAGTGAACAAATCCTTTCTATGTTATAAATAATTTTTGGACATTTTTTTATTCTAGGCGCTAGCCTTTTAAAAAAAAAAGTTAGCATTTTATTATGACAGTTTCAGACATGTATACAATTATTTTGATCACATTCATCCCTATTACAGTCTTATCCCTTCTTATACTGAAGAATATGTGTCTCCCCTGACAGTAATTATCTGGCACTTTATTGTTTGTAGCTCAGTATTTGAGTATTTGCCTCATGAACATGAGGCTCTGGGATCATTCTACTGTTACATCAGCCCTGCAAGAGTGGGTAGAGTAGGGTTGTGTGAGGAGGAAAATGCTTCCAGTAGAGTAGCTGTTGGAAATGCCGTAACTATGTGTCCATCATAAGGCACATGCTATAGGTGCTGTGTATGAGAAAATCTCTTACTTGTTTTGTTTCCAGGCCATCAAAGGAGTATGGAGGGATTCGAGGCAAGGCAAGAAGGAAACAATATACATAACAGCAGCAGTGACTTGACTTAACGGCTGTAACCTAAGAACAGGTGCAGCAAAGTGAGACAAGGTTAGGTTTGTAGTAAAGTCAGTGTGTTATGGTGGTTCTTACCTGTGAGCAGGATGCAGTTATAAACATGTTTAGAAAGAGCTGGCAAAATGGCTTAGTGGGATAAATATACTTGCTGCCAAGCCTGATGGCCTGAGTTCAATCCCTAGGACCTACATGGTGGAAGAGAGACCTGATTCCTGCACACTGTCCTCTAATCTCCACAAGTATATGGATACAATGCATGAGAAAATATTTTAAAACATGTGTAAAACAAAGTATTGGGAGAGCAGTGAGATGAGTCAGCAGGTAAAGTCACTTAACTGCCTAGCCTGACCTGAATTTGATCCCCAGAACCCATGTAGAGGAACAGAAGAGGTGACCCCTTCAAGTTGTCCTGTGACCTCTATACTTGTGCCCCAGTACATGCATGCCCCCTTCTGGATGGATGCATGCATGCATAGATGGGTGCATGGATATGTGGATGATTAGGCTAGGGATGTAGCTCAGTTGGTAGAGTATTTGCCTAGCATGTATGAAGCCTTGAGGTTGATCTTCAGCACCATAGTAGTGCATACCTCTAATCCCAGCACTGGGGAGTAGAGGCAGGAGGATTACAAATTCCAGGTCAGGCTTAGCTGCACAGTGGGTTGGAGGCTAGCCTGAGGTACATGAGACCCTTTCTAAAAAATACAGTGCACCAACATTTGTATATGATACACAGGATTAGGTTTTTTTTTTTAAGTTTTAATTACAAAATTGTTTACACTTTGGCCTATAACTTCTTTTGTATTCAAGGTATAAAATTTGTATGCTCATAATAAATTACAAAATACAGATAATATAGTTTAAATTTTTTCCCTTGGAACTAAAGAAGAGTAAAATTTAACAGTTTAATGAATTAAATGTTTCTCTGTGCTGATTTTGATGGGCATGTCAAGCTCATTAACTTATCTGCCGAACAAAAGTGTAGAAATCTTCCATCTCTTGGTTCATTTTGAACCCCAAAACCTTCCCTTTGAGTCACTGAAATTTTTTGATGCTGAGTCCCAGCCAGGTCAGGTGTTTGACATCCTTATTTTTCTGTAGTGTGGCACACGGTATAGGCCGGAAGTCGGTGTGAGTGGACCAGCATTTGCTGTTCATTGTATCTGCCTCTCTTTCACAAGTATCTGCACTCCAGTCACTCCATAGAACCTGCTTTACAGAACTGATGTGTGGATTCTAGAGTCCACATTTGACAGGAACAAGAAACTCTTTGACACTGGCATATACTGTAGCAAAATGAACTTTGTGTGGATGTTGGGCATGAGTAGGTAATTTTGAAGTTTGAGTGTGGTAGTAGGTCGAGACAAGGTACCAAAACAGCAACGACACCAATTAACGTTATAGTGTCTTAGGTTTTACACTCTGGTTCTAGTCTGCAACCAAGAGTGATAGCAATAGCTTGTGGCGTTTGAGGGACCTCTGACCAGTAACTCATCGGGAGGTATCCCAGGCCTGGCAGTGAGATAAAACATGAGCCTCTTTTTTTTTTTTTTTTTTTTTTAAGTTTTTCAAGACAGAATTTCTCTGTGTAGCCCTGGCTGTCCTGGAACTCACTCTGTAGACCAGGCTGGCCTTGAACTTTCAGAGATCCACCTGCCTCTGCCTCTGGAGTGCTGGGATTAAAGTCGTGTGCCACCACACTGGGCCAAGCCTCTTAAAGTTAGTAATGATGAGACATTTAAGGACAGCCCAATGATGTTTACAGTAGTGTGATCTCAAAGATAGAATTTGGTCAGGCTTACTGACCTATAGTCAGTTTTTGTAAAACAGTAACTGCTGTAGAACAGTTTTTCATTCTTGAAGCCTCTGCAAGTCTTGTTCCAACATAAGGTAATATGCTTGGGAGTTTATAGGAACAATCAGTACACTTCAAAGTTGAGAAAATTCACATGTCACAATGCAGAACTAAGTAGAAGCTGATTGTGATAAAAATTCAGTATATTGTGCTGCAGTGTTTTACTGATTTTAATTCCAAAGAATATTTTAGTTAGCGGACTGTTGAGAATATAACAGTGTGTTCATTTTTTCTAGATTAAAAAAAAGGATATGCACCCAAACATCAGAAGCGTATTATTGAATAATTAGGAGGAAATAGGTAGCTCTTTATTGTGAACTGCTTTGAAAAAATGCATGCACATTTTCTTACCCAAGATTAGCTAACTTCACCCATGGTTAAGATTTGTTATTTACAAGGTAATACCAAGTAGAGAAAAGCATTGGTCAATGTAGCTACTAGCCAGGTGATTGAGCTGAACTAATAAACATGGGATTCCACATTAACAAAGTGAATGAGCTGTCCACAGTTTACTCAGGAGCCAAGGCCAGGAGACAGTGCAAACAGAATCCCTTAGGGTAGAGCACCAGGAGAGAGAGCTGGGGACTAAATGCTTGCCTTGCCTTCGGTGTTTTGGAAGCTATCAGAGTTTGGTTTACTTTCAAGGGCAGTTAGGAGCAGTACTGCTAGTGTTGGGTTTTCAGTGTCTGACACCTACATGTACTGAAACCTTAAACAGTCTAATTCCCATGAGATTAACAGAGCTTCGCACCCTAGTATGTTTGCTTCACTGTTGCCTAGTACATTGTTTCAATATCTCTTAGGAAAACCAGGCCTACTGATCACTAAAAGGCAGCCTAGAGAGACAAACCAAGAGTCAGAACCAACCTTAACCTGTGAGAGTTTTTCTTTTCCCCTATGATCGGTCCAGGAATTTAACATAAATGATTGATATGCTAAGGGTTCTAGAGGGTAAAGCAGACACTTTGCCAAATTGGACAGGTGAAAATGCCCCAGATAAAAACAGAAAATTTCACCTACTTCTTTTGACAGGCAGCTGACTCAGTAGAGACAGCCAGGGAAGTAATTGGTGAGCTTGTGAGTGGCCAATGAGAACTTCTTAAACAAGTGCAGAGTGGAAAATGAACAGGAAGACACAAAATGAAACCTATAAGTAGTACATCCAAGAATTGAGACAGTCTTGTTATTTGCCTGGAATACTAGAGGAGAGAAGCAGAAAAAAATTGAAGCCACAATGATTAAAGATTTCCAGAATAAATGGCAGAAACCAAACTTCTGATCTAGGGAAACCAGGATGTCAAGCAAGATGAAGAAAAAGCTCAGTCTAAACCTAGGCAAATCCTGCTCACATCATAGAGCACCAGATATAAAGCCTTAAAAGAAGCCAGAGGGGAAACACCGGTAGTGTGACAAAGAATTGCGATGGACCTCGCAGAGGTGCGCAGGTGAGAAGGTGAAAGACTGTAATATTGATGCCCAGTGTCAGGAAAGCTGTGGTAAAAAGTGTTGAAAACCTCCCAACTGGGCTTTTATGGCAAGCCTTTGGAAAGCCAAGAAAGTGAGTGTGGTGTTAGGTGATGGAGTGATGGAATCAGCTGACAAGGATGAGGGAAAGTGGGTTCTGGTTGACTTAAGTGAACTCTGACTGACTGACTGAGGACAACTTCATGCAAAACTTCCTTCTTGGTGCTTACCTCATGGTACCAACCTGCTGTGGATGCAACAGATGTAGCTTAGACCGCTATATAAAAATTTTATTCCAAACAGGAGCTCTGGCTTCTCTTTCTGGCATACTTGTTTAAAGCTGTGGAACAAGATTCCATGGGACATCCCATTTAGATGTTATTGACAATAAAAAATCCTAAGGGTGGCTGGGTGGTGACTCACACCTTTAATCCCAGCACTCCAGAGTCAGAGGCAGGTGGATATCTATGAATTAGAGGCCAGCCTGGTCTACAAAGTGAGTTCCAGGACAGCCAGGACTACACAGAGAAACCCTGCCTCAAAAAAAAAAAAAAAAAATCCTAAGGCCCTGTGTGGTGGCGCACACCTAATTTGATCCCAGCGCTCGGGAGCCAGAGGCAGGCGGATATCTGAATTTGAGGACAGCCAGAGGTGTTACACAGAGAAACCCTGCATGAAAATCCAAAATTAATTATTCCCAAGGTGCTGTGACATGATAGTAATCAGAAAATACACTAAGGGTGAGGCTGAAGGGACACAAAATAAAACTTCAAGCTAACAAATCTTGTCAGCCTCATATAGTCGTCAGTATATGTAGAAGCAGGTCATTTCTCTAGTTACACTGTGCTGATGTGAGGCTGCTTGGGTGATGGAGAAGTGCTGTAGCTGCCTGCAAGCTCCTGTCTGGCCAACACCTGCTCCCCCTAAGGCAAAACTGAGAGTTGCTACAGATTGAGCTTTTCTGGATGAACTAGATGCTGGTCACACTTTTATTTTTCTGTTACTGAATGTAAAGAGAAATCACTTGAATATCCATATAGAAGAAAATGGTGACTCTACTACTGAAGAAGTCAAAGGTGTTTAATGACAGTTTTCTCTGGCTTTTTGGTCTGGGTTTGAGTATACTAGAGGAAATAGCACAATTTAAGTTCATAGAATTTAATGATACAAGTTTAATGCACAGTTACAGAGATGATCTGTTTAGATATTTACATAGGTGCAGCTTCTGAAATTCTATGGAAATAGCGTCCGTTTTCTCCGTCTTGAAGGAAAGTCTTTAACAGTTGTGCTAGGATGTCACTGTTCTGAAAGTGTAGATGTTGATGGTAGGAATTGTCAAACTGGTCATGCTACACTTAGAGAACCTCATAGACAGGTGCTGTGAAGGGAGGAGTGACTGTCTAAATCTGTTTTCACAGTGTGCTGAGATCTGCTTCAGTTGTTTCCAACACGTCACAAAGCCAGCTCCCAGGAGTCCGCCTTGGTGTTTCTCGGGTGTAGTACTTACTCCTTGAGGCTTTAATAGGCAGGTCCTCATTGCTGAGCCTTCCTGGCATCTGGCGGATGCAGTGGAAATTTTCTACCTTTGTTTTGGTAATTTATTTGGATTTGGTTTGGTGTGTGTGTTGTGTTTTAAATGTTCCTTTTTTTTTTTTTTTCAAGACAGGGTTTCTCTGTGTAGCCCTGGCTCTCCTGGACTCATTTTGTAGACCAGGTTGGCCTTGAACTCAGAGAGACCCACCGGCCTCTGCCTCCTGAGTGCTAGGATTAAAGGTGTGTGCCACCACGCCCAGCTATTCATTTCTTTTTTTTTTTTTTTTTTTTTTTTTTTGTTTTTTCGAGACAGGGTTTTTCTGTGTATCCTTGGCTGTCCTGGACTCACTTTGTAGACCAGGCTGGCCTCGAACTCACAGTGATCCGCCTGCCTCTGCCTCCCAAGTGCTGGGATTAAAGGCGTGCGCCACCACCGCCCGGCTATCATTTCATTGAGTTAGATTTTTAAGACCAGATATCACTGACTTAGATTGGCTTCAGTTTACAATCCTGCCTCTTCCTCCCAAGTACTGAAAGTACATGTGCCACTGCACCTAGTTCTCTTGTGGTTTTGTGGTTTGGTTTTGTTGTCACAATTGTGTATGAAAAGAGAGCAGGAGTAGGAGCATTTCCAAGAAAATGTGAATAAATGTACTCATTTAAAAACATTTAAATCACTGAGAGTTTAGAACAACTATATGCAGCCTAAAATAATGATTTTTTTTCTTCCTCTTAAGACAGGTCTCCAGAACTCTGTCTCAGGCTGGCCTGGTACTTGCTATAGAGACCAAGCTTAGTTTCAAACTTTAGGCTACTTTGCCTGTGCCTTTCAAATGCTAGGATTATAGGGTGCATAACCACACCCAGCCTGAGAAGTTTATTCTAGCTCATTGGTTCTCAACCTAGGGATCAGATGACTCTTTCAGAGGGGTTGCGTAAGACCTTCGGAAAACACAGACATTTACATTACGATTCATAACACTAGCAAAATTACAGTTATGAAGTAGCAATGCAAATTTGTGGTTAGGGTCACCACAACGTGAGGAATTGTATTAAAGGATCACAACATTAGGAAGGTTGGCAGCCACCGTTCTAGCTGCTTGTTTTGAGTTAATTCAGATGCTATCCCAGAGTGATAATCACACTTGATACATAACACTTGATTTGAAAATTAAAGGTTATTTAAGCATCGTAGATCTGTAAAACAGGTATCGTTATTTTCTAAATAAAGCATGGAAACTAGTCAGAAGTAGTCCTTTCTCGAGGTCATGCAGGTGGAAGATGAAGGAGGCAGCAGTTTAATCTATCTGACTTCATGTTCTACTTGTTACTCTAAGAAAACTTACAGATATGAAGCTTTGAAAAGTGAGCACAGCACAGACGTCAGCTGAGGCTGGAGTAGGTAGTGTTATGGCCATATTTGGTCAAGAGAGAATATCTCAGTCTTCTGGGAGGTTCAACATACAGTGAGTATTGGCTACAGAGAAAAACTTCCAGTGTGAAGTCCTAACTAATTTGGTAGTGCTTACACGGCTGATTGCATCACCTAGGGACCGGTTTCACCACCACCACCACCTTTGGTTGCTAGGCCTGTGCCGACGCCTTCAGTCCTGTTTTACCTTCTTAACTCAGTCAGTGTTGAAGCACGGTAAGATGGTTTCTGCTGTCAAAGATGACAGCCATATATCTTAGTGTATAGGTGAAAGGATGGTCAGAGAAATACTCTATTTTAGGCATCAAAAATGTAGGGAAGCGGCTCACAATTCTGCTTGTGTGGTAGCATCATTTGGGAAGCTTTTACAAAGTTTATATGGTCTGGGCCATTTTCCAGATATTCTCAGTATTAATGTATAGTGAGGCCTATAGTTCTCTTTAAAAAGGGGGGAAAGGGAGTATTCTCCTTAGAAATCCTTAAGGAAATTCAAGTGTGCAGCCAACACTGAGGTACACTGAAGAAGGGTTCTGGATACCCACTTTTTTGCCCCCCCCCCCAGTCTTCATCTCTGTTTGCTGAAGGAGTATGGGAACTTCCCCATGCTCTCCTGTGGAGGATTTAACTGAGGATCTCTAGCATTCATTTAGAGTGAGAAATATCTACTACAGACAGTGGACTCTTCCTGCTAAAACAAAGATCATTTTGACTGACTTTTTGTCTTTTATTTCTTGGGTTACCAGTTGCCAGCCTTTTTAAATCTCTTTTTGTGCTTTTGGTTCCCAGTGTGGTGTTTCCCATTTGAAGTTAATACATAAAATGTATACCATTACAAATGTTAAAAGTTGCTATGAATTGAAGCTATCAGAATTTCAAAGTGTGTACCTTAATGTATCCCTTATTAATAACTGGGGCTGTAGCCCTTACGGGGCAGAGGCAGAGGTGGATCTCTGAGTTCGAGGCCAGCATGGTCTACAAAGTGAGTTCGAGGACAGCCAGTACTGTTACACAGAGAAACCCTGTCTTGAAAAAACAAACCAGCCGGGCGGTGGTGGCGCACGCCTTTAATCCCAGCACTTGGGAGGCAGAGGCAGGCGGATCTCTGTGAGTTCGAGGCCAGCCTGGTCTACAAAAGCGAGTCCAGGACAGCCCGAGCTGTTATACAGAGAAACCCTGTCTCGAAAAACCCAAAAAAAAAAAAAAAAAAAAAAAAAGAAAAAACAAACCCAAAATTGGGGGTATAGTCATGACCTTAATTTTATGGCCATAATAAATGGAGATAGCAATAAACGATTCTAGGGGCTGGGACTGTAGCTCCCTTGGTAGGTTGCCTAGTGTACACAGCACCCGAATTCCACCTCCAGCACCACATAAACTGGGTGTGGTGATGCATGGCAGTTATCCTAGTACTCAGGAGGCTGAGGCAACAGGATCAGAATTGCAGGGCCATCCTCAGCTACGTACTGAAGTCAAGGCCAGTGTCAGCTACATGGGACACCAATAAAACTACAGTGTGTTAGGAAGCAGCTCGTTGGTACTGGAGACAGAGTCCCACTTACTGATAATGCTGCAGTGATTTAGTGCCAGCAATCTCAGAAAACACCGAAATTTCAGCTTATGTTTAAGAAAACACAGTGGGTTTCATCATGATGTTTCCATGCATGGACATTATGCACTTTTATCTTACTCATCCCCTCTACTAACTGTAGTCCTTTTGACTAAAACTCACCGTGGGATGATCATTTATCTGGCATTAACTGAATAATGCAAATTTTCTGCAGAGAAGCAGCAGAAGCTAGATTATTTTTTAAGCATGCGAGCTAACCAGAGTGGTTTGTTGTTGCAGGAGTACAAGCGCAAGTTAGCCAGAGTCTCACTGGTGCGCAAAGAGCTCAGAGCCCGGATCCAGAGCCTTCCAGATTTATCTCGGTTACCCAATGTCACTGGCAGTCACATGCACCTCCCCTTTGCTGGGGACATCTACAGTGAAGATTGATGCCCAGTCTCCTCCAGGGCCAGGACTTTGCCAAACATGGAGACACGTTAGGTGAATAGTCCTGTAGAGTTATTTTTGTACATTGTTGAGAGAACAGTACTAACAAAAGAAATAACAAGGAATTATAAAATGGTTTAAAAGGTTGGTTTCTTTACTATTTTATTAGTGAGTTAATGTGACTTAGTTAAAACCAAGTGAGGATTTCTGTGTATTAATGAACTTTAATGATTATTTTCAAAATATCTTTTTGTAAGTTTTTGATCCAAGGCCTTGTGAGAAATTCCATGTTTCTATTTGTTCATGTATTTTCAATTATTTTTCTTTATTTTTTTCAGTATCTAATCACTGTACACTGTCTAATTCCTAATGAGAAGAACTGATAAGGAGCTGATGTGAGACTGTATTATGGTATCAGTAGGACTTGATTACAGAGGAAACTAAGTGCTTCAACTCCACCTTTTCCCTCGACGCCCAAATACTGGTTCTGTGTGTCCTCATTCATGCCTCTGAGGGTTAGCACTAGACATGAATGCCATGTGGAGGGTCAGATTAAAGCCTACACAATGTTTCCCCAGTAGCACTATAGTAATTCCATCCCAAATGCCAATCCGTAATAAAAGGCCTGTTAAGTAGAGACTCCCTTGATTACACTATTTAGAACTAAGTGCATTTAGTGCTTTAAGGATGTAAGTTTTGACGTCCTACCAAGAGGACAACTCCAGCTCTACAGCTGACTGCTTCTGTCAGGTCAGTCGTCGATCCTTGCAGCACCAGCTGTGGGGAGTGAAGGAAACATCAGACAGTGACATGCTAAACCCTCATCCATATAATGTAAACAATAGCGCTTAGCTTGAGTAGCTCATGAACTCAGTATCCATAATGTTCAATGAAGTAGCCTGGAGCATTTATTTACCTCAAGGTTTTGAATGACTGTACATTTGGGAGATAAGCAATGCAGTACTACAGAGTAGATGTGGTGAATTTTATATTTGTGTGTTTGCAGATGTAAATACAAAACAAGTGTACTTTACCTTTACTTGAACCCAGTGTATTAGAGCAGGTGCATGCTCTCCAGCTTTCTTTTAAGTTACATTGTGAACCTGCAGGTTTGTATTTGACAACAACAGGGGGGACATTTTTCTTCTTTATTGCTTTGCGTTTCTCATCGTAATCAGAGTCAAACTAAATAGATAGAACACCCTTTAAATTTCACAGGCCAATTATACTCACTTCTCTGAATGGCTTCCCTGTTTCTTTCTCAATATTAGAGGTTATAGTTGAAATGAGTTTACGTGTGAAGGAATGACAGGTAATTTATCTTTAATAGCCACTAGATTGAGAAACAGTGCTTTTAACAATCTGACCTCTCTCAAAAACAGTTACAAGAATGGCATCATCCCATCCCCTGCATGTCCTATCTTCCAGTGATTTAGACAACTTTTGGGAGTTAGGACATTTCCTTAGAGAACCTATAGCAGTTCTCTGTGCACACTGCCGAAGCTCAGCTGGGAGCCAAATCCACTTGACCACGGATGTACTTAACTTATAACGTGGCTGAGGAGTGGCACATGGCATATTATCCTGATCAGCAGCTGTCTGTCACAGTAAAGGGTATGTGTGCAGCAGCCAGACCCTGGGGTGTCTACCAGTGCTGCTGTCTTTTTCCCTAGGTGTAGGGGTGGAAGAAAAGACTGAGCAGAGGAGGGTGGACAGATGCACATTACACACCCTGGCTATGCTAAGTAAGTTAGTTTTTGTTGTTTTTGAAAGCAAAGCTTTGTGTGTTAACTTATTTTCAGTATTTTGAACTTATTTATGCTTTGCTGATATGGTGATTTAACCCATCTAAAGTAGATAGTTTTCCATTTAAAACTAATTTATAAATGGTATACTCTTGGGAAGATATAAAATCTTCTAGAAGTTTGCTGAAATATTTTCACCATGAAGACAGACTTAGATACTCTTTTGATGCCAGTATCTGATCTAAATATTTATTATAAAATGTATTATTTTTTTAAAGAGCTTGATGAGATCTGTGATAAATGCTAGTACTCTAAACCTGAATCCTACAAACCTCAAGTTGTTGGTTAGCTCACTAACTGAGCAAATGGTACAGTTTGTTTTAGAAGGAAGTTTTTTAGCCTTACAGTAGTTAACAAGGTAACCTAGGAGATTGTCTTCCTTCCTAAAAGTAAGACTAAACTTCCTCAATGGGCTTAAGCTGGGTGTGGTGGTGCACGCCTTTAATTTCAGTACTTTGGGAGGCAGAGGTAGGAAGATCTCTGTTGGGGGCCAGACTGTTTTTCAGAATGATATCCCTGCCATTAGAGTTAAAAGGTGAGAAGACCCTGCCGTAAGAAAAAGAAATGGGCTTAGGTGAGGGGTAAAATACCAAACTCTAAATCATGCCCATTTTCTCCACCATGTGCCTGAGGCATATTGCGGTTGTGAGAGCAGCCTGGCCTGGCCCCCCAGGAGAAAACGTGTCACCTTTGTAGCAAGGTCCTGTGCTGTGAATGGACACCATTCCTCTTTTCTCCACAAACAGTGCAGAGAGCTGTCGGAGTGGCAATGTGAGCAGATTCCCCGGTGCTCCCTCTGCTCCTGCAACACTACAGTAAGTAAAAGAACCGCAGAGGAGCTGGGAGCCTGGAAATGAGCTGTGCCCTGCGGCCAGCCTTCCCGGAGGAAAACCATCCCACCTGGAGCTGTGTGATAGCTCTTCACAGCATTTTGAATCAGGGTTTTCCTATAAGAAATCCTTTAGAATCAACAAAAGCTAGGGTGATCCAGCCATCATGATTCTCAGAGTTCAAAGAATGTTGCCCGCTGTCACTGTCGTTAGCAGCTTCACTGTGTGTAGGTCATGAACTGATCTCAGAAGTCTGAAGAGAAGGACAATGATTGGGAGGTAGGAGGCCTTCCTGAATTCCCACTCTGAAGTGGACAGGACATGAAGTCTCGCAAAGCTACCTATATTGCTTTACTCGCTGTTAGGAGTTACTCCTACAGATGAGCCTTGCTTCTCAGTTGTGCTATAAAAAGCTTTTAACAGTGTGAATTCAGTTCTTTTCTGTACAGAAAGGGAATGCTGGGTTACTTAATGGATTTATTTGTACAGAGAATTTGGTGCCATCCCATCTGAATTGACAGCAGCACATGGGAAGAGGATTCTCCCTGTCCTTTACAAACCCTTTTCTTTCGCTGTATCCGATGATAGTGTAAAATATTAATAAAGTTTTATGTTCTTTTCGAAGAGGTTTTGTGTGTGCTGTTTTTGTGAATCCAATTCATTGGATAAAGGACAGGAAGGTGTGGCACTAAGGGGAGGGATTGGCTAAGTCCTGGAGGTTGACAGTGAAGCGTAAACTACAGAAAAGGGTTTCTCTATTTGGACAATGGTCCAGACTTGTAGGACTATCGGTATCACCAGGGGCATTTATTAAGCTCCAGATTGCTGAGCCTCAACTTGAAAGCAGGGGCTGGGGAAATAGCTCAGTGGGTAAGAGTGCTTACTGTATAAACATGAGGGCCTGAGTTTGATTCCTCAGCACCTGCATAAAAAGCTGGACATGGCTACAAGTGCCAGTATTGAGGGTGGAGACTGCCATATTGCAGGAACTCTCTAGTCAGCTAGGATAGATAAAATAGCTTCAAGTTCAATGAGAGACTGTCTCACGACAAGGAGGCAGAGAGCATCAGAGGAAGAGACCCCATATACTCATCTAGTTTCTGCGTGGACACATGTACCATGTATACACAAAGACACACACACACTAAAATATTCAAGCAGTTATTATGGGTAATGAAGTATGGGTTTTACAGTTCACTGCATAGTGGGTTCCTTGGGGCAGAGAATAGACATTTGTTATATGCCCAGCACTGGCTAAGTGCTTTTAGGTAGACAGGTTCACTTGATACCTGAAGCTTCCTTGTGACACCCTCAATTATTTTTTAGTGGTCCTAGGGATCAAAATCAGGACCCCTGTATGCTAGGTATGTGCTGTAGTGCTAGCTTTGGATTGAAGTAAAATTGGGAAATATTAGAAATCTGGGAATCTCTAGGACCATGTTGGCTAGAGTTTGATGGATAACACTCAGTTGCAGCTGGAAACGTAGTTCAATGGTAAAATGCTTGTAAATAAGCATACAGCCCTGGTTAGAGCTCCGATGTAAGAGAGAGAGAGAAATGCATGCACTCACACAACTTAGTTGAGGCTTATTGAAAAAGGACACAAATCCAATGGGTCAAAATGTTCTGATTCTTGCACTCTGGAAAGTTTGGGAGAATACAGTCCTCTGACTAGCACCCCTTTCCCCCCATTCCTAGATGGCATTTGTCTACTTAATCTGAATTCATGTGCTTCCTATTCACATTAGTCTAGAGAATAGGTTTTATTTTTTTTTTTGAATCAGGGTTTCTCTGTATAACAGCTTAGCAGTCCTGGACTTGATTTGCAGACCAGGCTGGCCTTGAACTCACAGAGATTGGCCTGCCTCTGCCTCCTGAGTGCTGGGATTAAAGGTGTGCTCCACCACACACTCCTTTGAGTAGGTTATATAAGATAGAATGTAGCCACAGATTCTAGATTCTTTCTCAGGATCCCATCCCAGAGACTGCAGAGGTAGGCCCAGTGTACATGTGAGGGACCCCCAGGGTCCGCATGCCAGCTTCCCAGTTCTTCACATTTACACTTCCTTTATTATTAATACCTAGTTTCAGCTCAGTGAGCCAGCTTTTCCCTGCCTTGTTCTTTTTCTCTTTTTGTTTGTTAGGCTTTCTCAAAGAACACAGGCTGGGCTGGGGTCTCCCTGCCTCAGCCTGTTCAGTGCTGGTATTGATTTGGTTTGTCTGATGGAATTTCTTAACCTCTTCTTCGTTCTTCCTTTAGCTGGAGCTGCTGTGTCTCGGCCCTTCATCTTTATTGGTCCCCTGTTCTATTTACTGTTCCTTCTTCTGCCTTCTATTAGTTGCTGGACTTGCTCTGCTCATTTCTAGTCCCACATTTAAATCTATCCACATTGCTTTACTCCTTCCCAAGTTAGTGAAGTTTAAAATACACTTTAAAAAAAAAAATTTTTTTTAGGCTGGGGGGTTATAGGTTGTATCAGCTTGGGCCACTATTTAGCTGCATGTGTGTCTTCAAATGTTTAAAAGCTAAATTTTAAGAACTGTATTTTCCTAAGTGTATTAGATCAGAACCATTAGTCTTAGCCAGGAACTTGATCTTAATGTAAATTTTTGGAAATAAATTTAATAAAAAAAAAAATTAGAGTCACAATATCCAAGGTTAGGGACATGCACCTGTTAAATGGGTAACTAAGACTTCTAAAGAACATTGTATTTTAAAAGAACAATTTGTCATTTTAAGATTTTATGTGTGTGTGTGTATGTGTGTGTACCTGCAGGTCAGAGGTGTGTTATAGGCAGTGTGAATCGTCGGTTTCTCTGCAAAAGCAGTGCATCTCTTTAATTGTTGAGTAATCTCTCCGGACCCTGAACATTCTTATCCTAAGCATCCAACAGTGATCCAAATAGATCACATGCTAAAGTGGGATAAGGAACAAATTTTAGAGTCATTTGAATTCTGTGTTTCATGGAATACAAAACTGAAATTTTGAATTAATTTAAATAGTTGTGTGATTCAGAGCCATTAGCTTTCAGACATATCTAGAAATACTGTTATATTCAGTTAATTCTGTCTCACTCTGTATGTGCTGTTGGGGATGGAATCCAGTAACTTGCCCATGAGAGTCACTCACTCTACCACCAAGCTATATTCCAGTTTCTTTGTTCAGGGAATAAAACTTTACCTTACTTATTTGGGAAATACAAGTTGAGGGGGGACTTTAAGAATTGTATTTAGCCAGGTGGTGGTGGAGCATGCCTTTAATCCCAGCACTTGAGAGGCAGAGGCAGGTAGATCTCTGTAAGTTCAAGGCCAGCCAGGGCTGTTACACAGAGAAATCCTGTCTCAAAACAAAAACAACAACAACAAAAAAGTCTTTAAGAAGACAATTAAAATACTTTAAGAAAACTTTAAAAATTCATAAATTGCTGGGCAGTGGTGGTACATGCCTTTAATCCCAGCACTTGGGAGGCAGAGGCAGATGGATCTCTGTGAGTTCGAGGCTAGTCGAACTGGTCTACAGAGAGTGGGTTCTAGGCAGCCAGGTGTACACAGAGAAACCATGTGTTTCAAAAAAAAATTTTTTTTTTTTTTTTGGTTTTTCGAGACAGGGTTTCTCTGTGTAACAGCCCTGGCTGTCCTGGACTCACTTTGTAGACCAGGCTGGCCTCGAACTCACAGAGATCCGCCTGCCTCTGCCTCCCAAGTGCTGGGATTAAAGGCGTGCGCCACCACGCCCGGCTAAAAAAAAAATTTTTTTAATCAGCATAAAATAATGCCCTTTCCAGTAGATCTAATATCCCCACTATGAACCTATGGAGAGCTAACTTCTGGTAGATCTAATATCCCCACTATGAACCTATGGAGAGCTAACTTCTGGTAGATCTAATATCCCCACTATGAACCGATGGAGAGCTAACTTCCGGTTCATTAACAGCACTGTTAGTGGTATGGTGTAGTGCTGTAGGCGACTGAACTACTGTTAGTGGTATGGTGTAGTGCTGTAGGCGACTGAACTACTGTTAGTGGTATGGTGTAGTGCTGTAGGCGACTGAACTACTGTTAGTGGTATGGTGTAGTGCTGTAGGTGACTGAAGCACTGTTAGTGGTATGGTGTAGTGCTGTAGTCATACTTTCTTTCTTTTTCCTTTAAGTTACATCTCAATCGCCATCCCCTCCCTACTCCCCCCTCAGTTATACTGTTTTAAAATAGTAAACATTTCAAAGCATACTACTTAGTAACAGTATTTAAAAGAAATATTTTACAGTTTAGGGAAAGTATTTCATTATGAACTTTCTAGATGTATTTATGTATACTAGTATTTTGCCTGCTTGTATGTATGTGTACTACATGCATGCCTGATGCCCAGGGAGGTCAGAAGAGGGCAGGCTTCTGATCTCCTGGAACTGAGTTCCAGATAGTTGTGAGCCACCGGTAAGTGCTGGCAAACCTGGGTCCTCTGTAAGAGCAACAAGTGCTCTTACTCACTACCCTGTCTCTCCAGGCCTCATGTGATTGTGCACATACCACACTGCATGTGTGGAGGTCAGAGGACGGCTTGCAGTTGGTTCCTGCCCTCCACCCACCATGTGGGTCCTAGGAATTAAACTCAGGTTGTCAGATGTTGGCAAGCGCTTTTACTTACTGGTCATCCTTCCAGCCCTCTGGAATATTTTTAGCATCTTTTTGTTGTTTGGTTTTGTTTTTTGAGACAGGATTTCTCTGTGTAATAGCCTTGGCTGTTTTGGACTCACTCTGTAGACCAGGCTGACCTCGAACTCACAGAGATCTGCCTGCCTCTCCCTCCTGAGTACTGGAATTAAAGGCCTGTGCCACCATGCCAGGCTATGTTGAGATCTTTAAAGTCTTCCTAAGAAGACATCCTATCATTATCCCCAAGATCCAATAAAACCAACACTCAAAATTTCATCACCCCCAGGTCTTTTGAGACTAGGAAATACATTGAAGAACCCCCCCCCCCCCCGCCATGGGCTGGAGAGATGGCTCAGTGGTTAAGAGCACTGTCTGCTCTTCCAGAGGTCCTGAGTTCAATTCCCAGCAACCACATAGTGGCTCACAATCATCTATAATATGATCTGATGCTTTCTTCTGGCATGCAGGTATACATGCAGATGTAGCACTCAAATACATTGAAATAAATAAATAAATCTTTAAAAAAAAAAAGAACCCCCTAGTTACTCATTTTGTCTCGATTTCCAACGCTGTCTCCTTAGAAGGACCAAGTGTCATATCTGCCCTTACCATGTTTCTCATAAATAAAAACAGCACCTCTGGCAGTGCCATCAGCTACGAGGGAACAGAACTAATGTCTTTCTTTATTATCTATCTGGGTTGCTCACAGCTTCAAGATGGTGCCAGTCAATCTCTAATGACCAGTAAGGAGGCAGGTGTTGCCTGAGACACACTGCATAATCAGTCCCTCCTGTACTCTTCCGAATTCATGATCTAAGTCATGAGAGGCTCAGTAGTGACACGGTGGACTCACACACAACGGGAGAGCCTGACCTGGCTCACCACTGCTGCAGTACTGAGACTTGTCAGCTGAATTCTCAGTTTTTCACAACACTTACATAGCATTTGAGGTCCTGTTGAGGAGGCAGGAATTTATTTTTGCTTTCAAAATGTGAAAAACGTTTATAGTTTACTAGTATTATTATGCATGTGACTGAAGAATTTTCTGATTCTTTTTCTATACTAGAAAGTTATTGGCACGTGGAAGAAACCTTCATGAGTGAAGATCTTTGTTTCCTTCTGAAAGAAATGATAAAAACTGCACACACTAAAGTAAATGCTACCATTCAGTATCCACTGTACCTTTATCATGAAAACTGCCATAGTTTTTAAAACCCTTTATTACATTTATCATCTTCTGGGGGGGGGGGCACTCTTGTGGAGGTCAGAGAACTTGCACAGTGGGTTCTTTCTTCCCTGTGGGTCCTGGAGACTGACTGTAGGTCGCCAGGCATGGCAACAGTACCTTTACCCTTGTACAGTCTCTGGTTTGGTCATTTGTTTTTGATCTTCACATTCACCCACAGAGGCCTACGTCATTCCATTTAATGAGCCATTTTCCCATAACCACTGAAGGATGACAAGAACAGCTTGCTTTTGGACCTAGTTTCCAACGTGCCCAGACCTCAAAGTGAGGACAAAAGCTCTTTCTCACTTGAGTTTCAGAGACTGCACTACGACAGCTCTTGTTTTCGAGGTCATTCTCTTCACAGAGAGGTTAAGAAGTGCCTGAAGTCCAGCTTCCGGTCCTTCTCAGATGTGCTCTGACTAAGCAGCGCTTTTAGTTGAGAGAAGTTTTTCTTTCTTTTGCTCCTGTTCCCTGAGTTGCAAATGGGCGTTGACTGTCCAGAGGCAGGTGTTCTGAAAGGAGAGAAAGAAAGTCACATCGCTAAAGGACAAAATGTTGGTCCTGCTAAGAGCTTTGCTCCCAGCATCTTTTACTCTGTCCGGCATACTCGGCATAGACAACTGTATGGACATGGACTGTCCTCCTCATAGTAATTCTCATTAAGAACAAAAACCTCATGGAATATCCAATTCTGTCACCATTTAGGAGGTGCCCTGGATGGTTGTAGATACACCCTTGACACCTGAAAGGTAAGCCTAGAGGTAAATGAGACTGCGTTTACACCTGACACCAGTGTTCACAGCAACTCTAAGTGGGAACTGTGAGAGCATTCCCTCCAGACTACTGAAGACCACTCTGTTCCTCTGAAGCGAAAGGCCTTGGGGAGCCACCATTCCACTGTGTCATACTCACTAGAGCGGAGTGCCACAGGACAGACACTAGGCTACTACGTGTATATCCTGGTGCTTTTGGACAGAGCCAGGAGCACAGGGCACACTCCAGAAACAGCTAGGGCATAAGCAATTCACCATCTAGTATAAGCTTTCACTTGGGTACTGGGGCTCTGAACTCAGGTCTTTTTGTTTCCACCGCAAAGACTACCAATTGAATGAACCCTTTCCCCAGCATCTCTAAATGCAACTACATTGTCTTTGTTTTTTATTTGTTTTTTTTTTTTTTTTTTTTTTTTTTGAGACAGGGTTTCTCTATGTAACAGAGCCCTGGCTGTCCTGGACTCACTTTGTAGACCAGGCTGACCTTGAACTCACAAGAGAGCCACCTGCCTCTGCCTCCCAAGTGCTGGGATTAAAGGAGTACATCGCCTCACCTGACTCTAACTTGTTTTAAATACACCAAATTTTCTTTTACCCACATTTATACAAAAAGTGAAATTTTCTGTTTAAGTCTTATACCAACTAGTGACTAAAATAAAAACCATACAGAAAACTGTACTTGGCTTTTTTTTTTTTTTTTTTTTTTTGTTGTTGTTTTTTGAGACAGGGTTCCCTGTGTATCTTGGCTGTTCTGGACTGACTCTGTAGACCAGGCTGGCCTTGAACTCACAGAGATCTGCCTCCCTCTACCTCCTGAGTGCTGGGATTAAAGGCGTGCTTGACATTTTTAACCCAGCATTATAACTTCAAGTGCAGTATAAAGTTTCAATCATTAAGCAGAAGTAACGCAGACACGCGTTACCCCATGGCAGAGTCGGGCTTGAAGAGCAGCAGAGGTAACGCAGACACGCATTACCCCATGGCAGAGTCGGGCTTGAAGGGCAGCAGAGGTAACGCAGACACGCGTTACCCCATGGCAGAGTCGGGCTTGAAGGGCAGCAGAGGTAATGCAGACACGCGTTACCCCATGGCAGAGTCGGGCTTGAAGGGCACTTTAACTAGGTCGCCATCAGGCCACTGTCTTGGTGCTGCCAAGGCCACCGAAGACAGTGATCTGATGAAGACCTGGCCCAGGGCAGCAACAGCAGGAAAGAGGATGGAAACTAGCAACAAAGGCTACAGTGTGCAAGCTGCCGATCCCTCCTGTCATTTAGGTAAAGATACATAAAAGGGCATTTTGTTCAGAGTTAAGAAACAGGAGTAAGGGAAGACTTGGTAGTTGGCTGTAGATGTCCATCAGATGCATAGGAGCCATATGCACTGATACAAGGGTTGGAAATACCAGACAAGCAGAGGGCATGGAAGAAAATGTGCCAAGGCCCGTAACACATGGGGTCCTCAGGAGTGCACATTAAACAGACTTCATACTTCAGAGCAGCTGACAAATTAAGGTACCTGAGAGTCAAGGAGGGGCTCTTGGGTTTGGAACCAGACATGTAACTGAGGTTTGTGGAGCCTGGAGCCTTTCTCTTGGGTGTCTCCGGGCTGGCTTTGTTTGCAGCAGTGGCAGCATTGCTCTTCAGTGCTGACAGGAAGCTTCTACTCTTACCATGGTGTCTCACCGTTCTGTTGCATGTTCTACAGGTAACCAGCTACCACAAAAAGAAGTTGGTCCCATGAGTTCTCTGGTAATGTATATCCAAATAAACCACAGGTTTCCTCAATTCCTATCTCACTGTGACAGAGGCCAGTTAGCACAGAGACTACCCTCTGGGAGCCTGCACTCTACCAGGAGGAACCGGAAAAGACAAATTAAAAACAACAGAATTACCAATAAGGTATTGGCTAAGCATTTATATTTAAATACGTTAAAAAGAGATAAGGCCTGGGGGTGGGGGGACAGTGAGACCCCAATCCTACACAAAGAACTATAGGCAACTAAGGAATAATGAGAGTAGGATAAATCTTCCCCAGGGAAGAGCATGGCAATTGTTATTCAATACTAAATGGCTAGCCCTAAAAGGATAACACATGTAGCATCATACAGACTGAACAGGTTATATTTAGGAATATTTATGTACATACACATAAATATATGCATATAACAAACAAAAAAAGAGGCCATGAATTTGAAAGAGAGCAGTGAGGGTATACAGGAGGTTTGGAGGCAGGAAAAAGGAGGAAATGATATATTAAATCTCAAAAATAAAATAATTTTAAAAAAGATAATGGTCTGTACTCAATATGAAACTGGTTTGTGTGGGAACTAGAGATGGGAGAGCACACACTAACATCCGGATGTTCTTTGTAACAACAGTAGAAACTATTTTCTAGCTGGTGAACTTTAGTTCTTTTCCAATAAAACATGGCAGATCACTGCCATTTCAAGCAGCACCTTCGAATCTGTAGTGACGCTGTAATGCTGGTGTGACCCTTTCAGTCCCCATCAGTATTTATGTGTATGATGTTTGCCTGCACCACGAGCATGCAAATGTACAGCATGTGCATGACTGGTCCCCTTGAAGAGGCCAGAAGAAGGTACAGAAGGTTGTGTTGGTTATGGGCATGGCCACCGGGAACCAAACAAGCAGCAAGTGCTTCTAGCTGCTGAGCCATCTCTCCAGCCCCAGTAGGATGCATTGTTAAAACATGGTCCCCTTTATACCTAATGGCCCTTTCCACATAGCTCATTCACACTTCAGCCTGAGTCTCAGCAAATGTAAACTAGTCAGGCGAGAGGTACTCAGATTTCAAACACAGAAAAAAAAGTGCAAATGAAAATTTGTGTGGTAGTTTGAATGAGAATGGCCCACAGAGGCTCATATGCTTGAACACTTGCTCACCAGCTGGTATGACTGGGGACGATTAGGATACGGCCTTGTTGGAAGGGGTGTGTTCCTGGGGGCAGGCTTTGAGGTTTCAAAAGAAGGTGACTCCCAATGTGTGTCTGTCTGTCTATCTCCATCCCTCCCTCCTTGATGATTGTGGATCAAGACATGAGCCCTCAGCTGTTCCTTCACTCAGCCGTCATGGACTCTAGCCCTTTGAAACAGTAAGCCCAATTAAACACTTCCTTTTATAAGTTGCCGAGGTCATGGTGTTTTATCACAGCAATAGAAAAATAGCTACAGCATCTGTATAGATAAAGGCCAGTTTTGGAAAAAAAGGAAAATCTATACACAGATTAAGATACATCAGTAAAACATCCCCTGAACCTTTCCTTCTAGTGATCTCTAAAATATGTACAGTATAAACTTCAGCAAAGTAAACATCAGAACACATATCTTCCTCTAGGGACATTTTCCAAATATGTTGCACTGATGTTTTCTAACTGTCCTGTGGCAGGAGGCTCATAGGTTGAGGTCAGCCTAGGCTACACAGTGGATCGAAGGCCAGTCTAGGCTATAGAGCAAGACCCTATTTCAGTGTCTGCATGCACTTGAGTAAGTTGATAATATTCACATAGAGCATGCAAGATATGATATTGGCCTCCAGCTAGTAAGACTTCAGAAAATTTTGTTTTATCCCATTTTATACCCTGATACCAAACACTTTGCTAGGTGGACAAGCACTACCCACTGACACTGGGACTTCATACGCAAGGTTATTGTGGAGGAAAGTATCAGTCACTGGAAAAACGATTAAGTGGTGACTGATCCATCACTGGTAAACACAAGGAATTCCCCAAACTGAAAATACTGTGCTCAAAAGTGACAGGAAAGCAGGTAAGAGTGTTAATCCTTGGTTTTTAGGCAATTATCAAAAATAGAAACAAACTAGCCAGGGTGGTAATGCACGCCTTTAATCCCAGCACTCGGGAGGCAGAGGCAGGCTGACCTCTGAGTTTAAGCCTGGCCTGACCTACAAAAGAAGTTCTAGGACAGCCAAGAGCTACACAGAGAAGCCCTGTCTCAAAATAAAAATAAACTATACCTTTGGTGAACTGCTTTATGCATGCACTCTGACAGTCCAGATGTACGACTATAACTCTGTTCTGGTCAGGCTGACTCAGCCTAAGGGAGAGAAGACAGAACCACAGCTTGTTCTTAAGCACTAGAGCTGCAGCCTTACCAGCACACTTGTGGAGTCTCTGTACTTTCTCAACAGCTTTGCTTCTTTAAAACTGAGTGTATGATCTCTTGCTTCTCGATTAAGGAGTTTCTGTATCTTAGGAGTCAGTTTGGCCTTGGGTTTTAGCCGCACTCTGGAGTTATCCAGAACCAGAAACTGGAAGCAGTGTGGACATGTTTCTTGAAAAGTGCTGTTTTCGTCTACAATTAAATAAACACAATTCATAACTCAGCAAGTCAAAATACCTCAAACAACTGGTATCATAAATGGGAAAAAACATACTGATTATATCAGCAAATAGTCTCTTGAATCAAACTTCAGATAGGAAAGTTTATAAAAGCAAACTAGCAGAATCGCACTTTAAAGAATTCTCTAGTTCCCCCACCCCATTCTTCAGCAGCAGACAGGCAGGTCACTGGCCTTTGCTACTTTGCTCATGTGTCGCTTAGTTATCAACACATTTACCACAAAGTAAGCTGCACAGGAATTTTTCTTTTCATCCCTTCTTCCCACCTTCCTTCCTTTCATAATTAGTACAACCAGTACTTTTTAATACAAAAACAAAGGACAACCAGATGACATACAACATCACACATTAGGTGGGGGGGGGGGGGGGGGGGGGGGCTAAGGAAGTCGATTAGAGGCTGGTGGGGTTATTGCAATTTAAAGCAGGGTCTCTAGGGAAGGCTTTATCAAATGACATTTGCAGAGAAAGATAGCAGGCAGCATGTAGAGTCCCAGGCACAAAAAGGTATATGTAAAAGCCCTGGGACACAACAGCAAGCAGGTCTGCTGTGGCTGGAGCTGAGTGAGCAAACTGGAAGTATGTCAGGTTATGTGGCGTGCCGGCTTAGAAAGACACTGCAGAATGCCTCCGGCACTTAGCAGTAATCCAGGAGGGAAGCACTGTGTGGACCAGGTTGCAAGCAATGGATCTAAGAGTGGGTCAGTTTGGGAGGTATCTTTTTTGTTTGTTTTTGTTTTTTTGAGACAGGGTTTCTCTGTGAGTTCAAGGCCAGCCTGGTCTACAAAGTGAGTCCAGGACAGCCAGAGATACACAGAGAAACCCTGTCTTGAAAAAAATAAACAAAGGTCAAGGAAACAATGTAGAATCTGGAGAAGAGATCTAGGCTGGAAGTAGGAAGGTCTCGGTATATTGTAATCCTCATCAAGACTGAATGAAAAATTGTCATCCAAGAACCGAGTTCTGGGACACCACAGTATTTGGATCTTGGAAGATTAGGAGAACTAACAAAGTACAGTAAGATACAGGACTAAGGCGGATGCTTGGAAGACAGGTGGAAACAAGTTCTGAAACCCTGACCAACTTGAGTCCCACCCTCCACGAACCCATATGCAAGGATAGAATCTATTCCCAAAAGTTGTTTTCTGACCTCCACTCTCTTGGGCACACAAACACGTTAAAAAAAAAAAAAATGTGGGCTACAGAGATGGCTCAGCAGTTAAGGCTGCTCTCCAAGAGAACCCAGGTTCAATTTCCAGCACCCACTTTGCACAGCTCACACCTGTCTGTACCCCCAGTTCCAGGGGATTCCATCACTCTCTTCTGGTCACTAGCCTCCCAAGTGGTGCAGACATCAGAGTAAAAATTATACACCTACTAGAGTAAGACTTAAAAGTAAAAACTGATCAAGGAGTGGGGAGATGGCTCAGTGGTTAGTATTTGCTCCTCTTGCACAAGGCTCAGGTTTAATTCCCAGCACCCACATGACTGCTCAAAACCGGTTGTAACTGCAGTTCCTGGGGATTCCACGCCCTCTTCTGATTTCCACGGCACCAGGATCGCACGTGGTGCCCAGACATACACGCAGGCAAAGCACCAAAACACATTTAAAAAATAAAAAAGGCTCCAACCACCACTTGGGAGTCTAGTGACCAGAAGAGGGTGATTTAAAAATGCCAAGGGTTAATACATATTAAAGAATTTGGGTTTTTCATGTAGCTGAGAAGCCTAGGACTTATTTTTTCTAATGAGACAATTAGATCAGCCTTCTCTTTTGGACCACTGGAGCGACAATGGCCGAAGCCACCACAGCCGGCGTTCTCCTACCGTGTGTCGAACTGTAGGCCCAGCTGCAAAAGAGAACAAGAGCGTGAGGCCGGGGAACCGTGGCCGCCCTCCCTTCCTCCCGCCCGCCCTCCGCCCCTCTCTTACAGAAGGTAGCGGGCTTGGCCCGGGCAGCTTCCCACCAGGTCCCGAGCAGCCGCTTCAAGGTAGTGCTTCTGCCGCATTGCTGGAGCGTACAGCCGCCGAAACGCCGAAAAAAAAAAAAAAAAAAAAAAAAAAAAAGTCAAGCCGGAAGTCGGATTTCTTAGTGTAACATCATAGGCCTCTGCATAAAACTCCCTCCGGAAACACGCATTCGCGACAAAGAGGTCCGGTCTCCGTGTAGTTTCTGGAGTTTGAGGTCATCTGGCTTGTGACTTGGGTCGTCGTCCATCGCACCCCCCACCCCCACCTCCCGGTTTGGTCCCACGTACCCTCACTCCTCTCCCGGACCCCAGAATCCAGAGCGGAGTTCTCGTACCCAGAATGGTGACAGGCTCCTGCATCTAGCTCATTGACTTGCTCCTTCAAGATTTTCTAGGTAGCTCAACAAGGTTAATCAATTAACTATTATCCAGTGGTTTTTACTTTTCTAGTTTGCTTTATTAAAATATATATATATATATATATATATATATATATATATATATATATATATAAATGTGTTTGAGTGTTTTGCCTGTATATGCCCCTCTTCTGTGTAGTACTTTGGGAACTTAGAAGAAGGTGACCGATCCCTTAGAACTGGGATAGTTGTGAGCTGCCATGTGAGTGCTGGGAACCAAACCCGGGTCCTCTGCAAGAACAATCAGTGTTTTTAGACCAGGCTGGCCTCAAACTCACAGAGATTTGTCTGCCTCTGCCCCTGCCCCTGCCTCTGCCTCTTGAGTACTGGGATTAAAGGTGTGGGCCACACAACTGCTGGGCTCAGTCAGTGCTCTTAAAGTGCCCGTAATGACTGAGCCATCTTTTGAGCCCCAGCTTGATTTATTTCATGTACATTTTTCTAAACACTTTATTACTTAATTTAATTTTTTGAGACAGTCTGTCTGCATAGCTCTGACAGTCTTGGAACTCACTCTGTAGACTAGGCTGGCCTCCAACTCACAGAGATCCGCCTGCTTCACCCTCCCAAATGTTGGGATTAAAGGCATTTTCCACACCAGGCACACACTGATATTCTTTAACTGATATTAATTGTGATTTTTTTTCTTAAGTGTAAAGTAGAGAATCTGGTATATTTTCAGGATGAACAGTAAGTTACGTTAAGGACTTTTACTATAGATCATGTCCTTTTCTCATTTGAAATCAATTGTAATAAGTGTGACTACTAGGTGCTTTTCTTTTTTTGTGTGCAGGAGGGTGTTTCAAGACAGTTTTTCTGTGTAGCTCTTGCTGCCCTGGAATTTACTCTGTAGATCAGGCTGGCCTTGAACTCAGGGATCCACCTGTTGCTACCTCCTAAGTGCCAAGATTAAAGGTGTGGGCTACCACAGCTGGCTCAGGTGCTTTTTTTTTTTAACACACTTACATGTATTACTAACTCTTTAATGCTCGAGACAAGCCCAGGACATAAATGCAATGCCATTTCACCTTAAAGACAATTCTCTTTTTTTGAGGTTGAGACACACCATGTAGTCCAGGGTAGCCTCAAACTCACTATGTAGCCCAGGCTGTCCTTGATCTTACCCTGTTGCCACAGCCTACTGGGTCCTGAGATTACAAGTGTGAGCCACCACATCACATCTGTTTCCAGACTCTTTCATCTGTTTCACCAACCGATAAAGCAGAAAAGAAGGAAACACACTTCCTCTGCCTTCCACATACAGTTCTTCACCTGCCTCTTGTCTGTCCTCTAAGCGCCACACTCCTGGATTCAGATGCCTCCTCATCAGGTTTGCTTGAGTTGCCACTTATCTTCTCCCAGGCAAAGCTGCCAAAATAACTCTAGTGATTGTCCACACAGACCTTCCCAGATGATCAGTCTACTTCCACCCTCGGATCCTGGGTCCCACTCCTGATTCCTCTATCCACCACTTGCTGCTGCTCACCATCAGTCAACAGCTCCCGCTGCTGGTGGCAAACCCTGACTCTGCACCACCAGCCCCAGAGTTTCCTCAGAGGGTTATCTCACATTGTGAGTCCAGGAAAAGATAACATCCAAAAATCAAAACATGGCTTCTCCAGAAATGTCCTTGGTTCTCTGGCCAAAAAAAAAAAAAAAAAAAAAAAAAATGTCAGAAGGGAACTCTAATTTTTTGCTTTGCTTCTTTTGTTTTGTTTTTTCGAGACAGGGTTTCTCGGTATAGCTCTGGCTGTCCTGGAACTCGATTTTATAGACCAGCATCTCACAACCATCTCTAACTCCAGATCCAGGGGATCCGATGTCCTCCTTGAACTCCTTGGGCACCAAGCATGCATGTAGTGCACAGACAAACATGTAGGGAAAACGCTCCTACACATAAAAATAAATGAATAAATAGATAGATAAGTAAATCTTTAAAATAAAGTGAAGTGACTTTAAAATCTAAAATGAATTCCCTTGTCTTAATGTGGCGTATAAAACAAGACACAATACATATAATAATACAATACAATACAATACAATACAATACAATACAATACAATACAA
>CAJQZJ010001006.1:3736032-3746721 GCA_907164525.1 Lophiomys imhausi
CAATACAATACAATACAATACAATACAATACAATACAATACAATACACTGCTTAAAGGAAGTGCTCGGGTCCAAAACCTATCTATATTGGAGGGAAGACCCCAAAACCTTTCTGCTGATCTTCGCTCGCATGCAGTCCCGACAGTCACCAGCAGAGGGAAAAGTAGGTTTTTTTTGTTGTTTTTTTTTGTTTTGTTTTGTTTTGCGTGGATCCCCGCACGGCGCAAATTCTCGCACTGCAGAGAAGCTACCGAGAGCGCCCGGGAGCCCCCGGTCTGTGGGCGGGTAAGCTGGTCTGGAGGAGTCACTCGGACCTCACAGGCCCCTCCAGGTCGGTGCACAGACTCTCGGCACCTCCCTTCAAACGAAATACGAGGGACAACTTGGTTGGGACGCACTGCAGACACCCCAACCCCGGACTCCTTTGCTGCCGCCGCGGAAAGCATTCTCTGGATCCCACGGACTCCGGAGGAGAGTCCGAGCGCGATCCAGGGAGCTCAAGCCCGGGTCCGAGTGCAATCCTGGAGGCTCGAGCCCAGGTCCGAGTGCAATCCTGGAGGCTCGAGTTCCGGTGGTGTGATCAGGTAAGCATCCTCTGGGGTCCGAGCGCGATCCCGGCGAGAATCCCTCTTGGTTCGAGCGCGATCCCGGCGATCCCGCGCCAACTGCACCGCGCATCCCCAGAGCCCAGTCCATCTTCCCGAAGTCGTGGCCAGGGCCGGGTGGAGGACTGAGGCAATGAGAGTGCAGAACGGTCCGAGGAGCGGGTCTGGGCACAGATTGCGGAAAGGACCTACCTGCAGGATGTGGTATGAACGGTAAAAATAGTCACGCTAGTAAACGGATCAGTGAGAGGGCTGGGGAGCAGCTCTCTTATTAGAATGGGCGTGAAGAATTACGTCGAGGACCTGGACTGGACTGTGGTGTGCAGTGGCCGAGTTTGGACAATTAGCTACTGAAAGGAAGAAACGAACTTGTTCCAGGGACGTTTCCAAACAAAAAGGAGAAACTGTCTTAGAGATATTGCACACGGGAAGCAAAGAAGGGAAACACGCAGCGGAGTGGGAGGTTAGACTGCGTGCCGAGAACAGCCTGGAAGCAGCGGGCTGGATCTGCAGCTCCGCCAGCGCCGGCAGGGGAGCCGGAGTGCGCGCAGAATCCACCTGTTACCTCCGAGGCTTTTAGGCAGGTTATCCCGGCCGGCCCGGGCAGAAGCAACGATGGCGCGCCGGCAACAGGTTTGGGGCGATACCGAAAAGGAAGACACGAAGCTCTTCGGGATTTGGAGACCGACTGCCAGGTGCTGTTTTTCTGTGCCCCGAGGAATTTCTTTAAAAAAAAAAAATCATTAGTGTTAAAAATTAGACTTCAAGATCCCAAGGTCTTGCCAAAACAGCGCAGTGAATAATTTGTGATTGCGAAGTCTCAGTAATACTGTGCGCCGCAGCCGTACCTCTCTTATTATATTTAAATATATTCAGAAAGGGCTCATTTGTTTTTAGATAGCTAAGTGCTCTTTGAAAATAGATGGGGACAATAAGATATTTCAATAACTTGAAATATATGCGAAGGTTTTGCCAAAACTTTACACGAAAACTAGTAAAATAATAGAGCCAAGTTCGGCTACTTCAAAAGAAATCTATTCTGCTGAGCGACCGTCCTTTCCCTGTGTCGGTGCTTGAGAGGAGGGGCTGCTTACCATGGCAGACTCATTCCGCTGTGCCCCACGCTCTTCTGCAATACCCAGCTCGCTTCCCTTGCTTGACTTTGCAGTTGTGGGGTACCCGTGCACACCTGCTCTTGCTTCAGATATTTGCCTGCTGTGTGGATTTGGAAAGAGAATTGAAGTTACTCAGGTGGTGGCGGTAGAAAGTCAGTGATGAGAGGGAGTTGTTGGCAGTGAGAAAGCCGTGGGAGGTGGGAGTGTGGGTTTGATTACCCGGGTTGAACTTTCTGGGCTGTTTCCCCCTAAATGGAGCCATGTTGGGAGCTGACCCGGCACCTGAAGCTCCATTGTCCGGTTGAAAGGCCGGGAAGGGAGTCTCTCCTCAAGCAATATGCAAATCAGAGTTGCCTTGCAACTTCCCCAAACGTCAACACCAAACCATTAGCTTGGAAAGTGTTTAACTGTAATGAAAGTTCACAAATCAGAAGTAGATATGTTATAAATATCACTCATGTGGCCCAGGCTAGCCTTGGACTTGCCATGTAGCTGACGATGGCCTTGTATGTGTGTGTGATGCCTGTGTATACATGTGTACAGATGTGTACATGTGTGCCTGCACACATGGGGGCCAGAGACTGATGTCAGAATGTCTTACTCAGTCATTTCTCCACCTTATTTTATTTTAAAGATTTTTTTTTTATGTGTAGGGGTTGTTTTGCCTACATGTTTGTGCACCACATGCATGCCTGGTGCCCAAGAGGTCCAAAGAGGACATTGGATCCCTATTGGACTGACTCTCTCTCTCTCTCTGTGTCTCTGTCTCTCTCCTCACTTCCATACCTGGATTGTCTGCACGGCCCTCTGCAGCCAGATGTGGCACAGCCAGGAGGAGACACAGCTGGGTGAGGTTTTGCCAATAATGAGAGGCTGTGGGAGGGCTGGATGTAGACTCCCTTAAGGTGTGTGTTGAATGAAAGTGATCACCAAGGTTTTGTGAGCAGGGTTGAGCAGGGAGGGTTGTCTCTGCATTACAGTGGATTTGTCCTGGAGCTTTGATGGGCTTTTTCCTGGCCATGTGACCCTGAACGTGTTTTGTTGCATGGTGCCTCGGTTTCCACATTTGTAAAACGAGGCTTCCTGTATCTATTTTAGAGGATTATTGCAAGATTAAAGGAGAGGGTGTGTCTGTGGTATTTGCTCAGTAGTGCTGGCTGTTCCCTTGCTGTTTGGTTTCACCTTCTGTAAGCAACTGCATGTCTTGGTTGTAGAATCAATGTTTCTTGAACAGCTAGCTGTCCCTCTTCTCTAAGAGCCATTGGAAATTAATGGCTGCTGGGGCAGGGGAGTGGATTTTCATCAGTGGTGTAAATTGCCCATGTCCCAGTAAATAACTCCACCATGCTCATGCAAGCAACTTTAATCAGACTCACTGGTTTCCACTCTTCTTCCTGCATCTACAACAATAAAGACAGACACAAAAGTGGAAGGGGGGCTGTTATGGTCAGCACTAATTACCAATTTGGTAATCTAGAATCACTTGTTAGATAAGCCTTCAGGAGTCCATTCTCTTTCCACTCTGTTTGACTCAGGGGTCTGATTTAGGCTGTCAGGCTTGTCACCACAAGTTCCTTTGTCTGTTGACCTGTCTCATTTCCCCAAGACCTATCTATCTTTACTGTGTGGCTGGGGTCCTAGATGGTAGAGATGGAGAAAGGAAACCGAGCAGCCGTGTGCATCCATCACCCTCTGCTTCCTGACTGTGGATGTGATTAGACCAGCTGCTTCAAGTGCTTGCTGCTTCATCCTCTTGAACTGTGGAGCAGAATGAACCCTTCTCCCTTAAGCTGCTTCCGTCAGGGTGTCTATCTCACAGCAACAGGAAAAGAAACTTAATGGGGACATACTGGGCAGACCGAGGGATTCAGCAGGAATGAGAGGAGAGCAGAGGATAGTGGGTGAATATACATTGTATGCTTTTATAAAATTATCAAAGGATAGATGAAACATTTTAAAGAATGATGAGTGTGTGGTGTGGGTATGTGCACTTGAGCACATATGTCTAGGAGGCCAGAAGAGGGCAGCAGATCCCCTGGAGCTGGAGTTACAGGTGCTAATAAGGGTGTTGGGAACCCAATTCTATGGAAGAGCAGTATGTGTTCTTAACCACTGAGACATCTCTCCAACCCCTAAAAATATCTGTCAACTGTCAATCAAAAGAACTTTTTCCATAGATGTCCATTATAAAATTGAGAGTTCTTTCTGAGGGTATAACCACTATTGTTACTACATTTAACAAGTTAATTTAAAGTACTGTAAATATTATTTTTTAATTACTTTAAAAAATCTGAGCATATTTGGTGGTGGATGTGTTTAATCCCAAAGGATTAACTTGGGAGGCAGGTGCAGGCAGATCTCTGAATTCAAGGTCAGTCTGGTCTACAGATTAAGTTCCAGGACAACCAGGGCTACCCAGAGAAACCCTGTTTCAAAAATAAGTAAACAAACAATCATGAAATCATAAGAAAGTTATCTGATCATGTCTCTTCTTGTTCTGTGTCCCTGGTTTTCTCTGTCTGAAGTGGGGTTGGAAGTTGGGAGTAGGTATTAGGACTGAACAGGTCATGTGGCTACTCCATACCTCTCTTGGCAGATGGAACCGGAGAGAAAAATCTGTGAGACTGGGAGCTTTGAACAACACACTTTTAATTTGCTCTAGCTGGGACTTAGTCCTAGGTTCAAGAACATCCCTGCACACTCATGGAGATCAAGGGACAACTTGCTGGAGTGGTTCTTTTTTCCCACCTTATGGATTCTGAAGGTGAAACTCAGGTCTTCAGACATCTTGTCACATTACTTATTTAATAGCTACAGAAGCTTATAGCATTAAAATATGAAAATGGAATCAATAGAGTCATTTTTTTTCTGCCTAAAATGAGAGGCTTGGGCTCTGCTAACTGAAAAACTTGAAGCAACATGTCTCAGTGGCCTCCCACAATGGCCCAGGAGTGGAAGAATGCTTTGAAATACATTTTTTTGAAACCTCCACAGGTTGTCTGACAACCCCAGGGTCTGGTGACTCCTCTCATGATTCCCTCTGAAATGCACATTCATCCTTCAGAAAATGTGTAGCTTGGCAGACATATTCCATGGAAATCTTTTGCCTTTGGCCGAGCCTGGAGTCTTTCCATCTATGCCCTGCTTGCATGTGGCTTCTCTCCTCGGCGGGTAGCCAGTTAGTGACTTTAGCAGAGGTCTCAGTTTGCTAGGGCTCTGAGAGCACACTTGTGGTGTGATGCTCTTCAGTGATGACGCCTTCCCTTAGTTTAGGTCTTGGTCACGACCTAGTCATTGCTGTGAAGAGACGCCCTAGTCATGGCAACTCTTTTTTTTTTTTTTTTTTTTTTTTGCTTTTTTTTGACAGGGTTTCTCTGTTTAACAGCTCTGGCTGTCCTGGACTCGCTTTGTAGACCAGGCTGGCCTTGAACTCGCAAAGATCCGCCTGCCTCTGCCTCCCAAGTGCTGGGATTAAAGGCGTGCGCCACCACCGCCCGGCTCATGGCAACTCTTATAAAAGAAAGAATTTAATCCATGCTTCCTTACAGTTTCAGAGGTTTAGTCCATTATTGTCATGGTGGGGAACATGGTGTCATGCTGGCAGACACAGTGCTGGAGAAGCATCTGAGAAGCATTCTACATTTGGATCCACAGGCAGCAAGAAGAGAGAGAGAGCCAGTGGGCCTGGCTTGCACTTCTGAAACCTCAAAGCTCACCCCCGGTGATGTGTTTCCTTCAACAAGGCCACACCTCCTAACACTTGTAATTCTTTCAAACAGCTCCACTCCCTGGTGACCAAGCATTCAAATGTATAAGCCTATGGGGGAGCCATTCTTATTCAAACCACCACGGTTTAAGTTTCTAGCAGAGGTGCTGGTTCACATGGTTTATGTGGAGAGTGAGAATGAGATGGAGAAGGAGTGAGGTTCTCTGTGTGGGCCTGAGTGCAGGACCCAGGTGTAGGGCTGAAAGACTCTCAAAACCTTCTCAAAAGCCTGAAGGCTTCATGTTTCTCATCAGCTTGTGGTGCCCACGGATTGGAGCTACCCGGAGCAGTTCATTATTTTGTACTTCTGGACCGATGAAGAGGGATCATGTGGTGATGTGGAAAGGCTCAGCATAAGCCCAGGGGTGGAACTGCTAGCCCAGCTCACAAGGAACTGCCCGCCCCCCCCAGAAAGGTAGATGGGATGGATGTGACCACAGGGCTGAGCAAGTGGCTTTTGGACCAGTCCCCTAGCTATGATAGCTGAGGCAAATAGCCAATCAGCCCTTTCCTCCTCAGTGTAATGGGGGTAAAAATAGAATCAAACTTACCTTGTGGTAAGGTTAGCCATGGTTGGTTATGCAAGGGCTTCCTGTTAGCAGTTGTGTGCAGCTTGCCCCATTTCTCCTGAGGTAGCCTCAGCTACTCCACCCCTCCATGGTTCTGGAGGGAAGCATGGTATCTCCTGGCAGCATGTACTCATGAAGCAAGCTTTCTCTCTTCCACTATGCTGGAAGCTCAGCTGTCCTTCCTGCAGACAGCTGCCTGTCTGCACACTATCCCCACCCCTGCGTCCCCTGCTTCTCCACCTCTTTGCCCTGTTGTACAAGGCTGTAAGCTCAGTGCACCCTCCTGCTGCGGCGGCAGCCTGTGCTTCCTCTGAGGATCTCACTGCTGCTCACCATTCTGCCTTCCAAGTGCTGATGTGAACGTTTCTCTGCCAGGATCAGCGACATTTGAACACTGCCAGCACTTACATTAATGTTGACATTTTTGGTGTCGCTTGAAATACAGATAAGCTGAAGTGTCATTCTGCTAATGTCACATTCAGGGGCCTAAGCTTTACAAACTGGCTGCCAGGGAAAAGAATCCTTTTTTTTTTTTTTTTTTTTTGATAGTAAGATCATAATTTTTCCTTGGCTGGCAGGATGTGCCCAGCTAACTGTGAGTGTAACAACTAACCTTCATTGATGTTTCATGATATAATTGTCTTAGTTACTGTTTTATTGCTGTGAAGAGACACCTTGACCAAGCCAACTCTTATAAAACAGACAAACAAATAAAACAATTTGATTGGGGAGTTGCTTACAATTTCAGAGGGTTAGTCCATGATCATGATGTTGGGAATCAGACAGGCATGGCACTGGAGCAGTAGCTGAGAGCTTTACATCCTGATCTGTGTGCAGAGAGAGAGAGAGAGAGACAGACAGACAGACAGACTGAACCTGGTGGGGGCTTTTGAAACCTCAAAGCACATCCCCAGTGATACAGTTCCTTCAACAAGGCCACACCTCCTAATCCTTCTCAAACAGTTTAAGTAACTGAGGACCAAGCATTCAAATACATGAGCCTGTAGGGGCCATTCTCATTCAACCCACCACAATAATTAATTCTTATTTTAATTGCCTCCAAATACAGGCCAGTTCTTGTAATCTTACAAGATCCTTATAAGCTCACTTAAACCCTTGAGGAGCTAGCAGCATGTGAGGTGAGAACAACACATGAATGATCTGAAGAGTCAACCAGTGCATCATAGAGTAGTCTGTGAGCCTGATGAGTCAATCCTGAGAATACCCCCTCTCAAAGCCATTGTTTCCAGAACTTATCACCTAAGATATGTGTGCATGTGTGTGTGTGCGTGTTCATGTGTATGTATGAGTGTTCATTGTGTTCGCTTGTTTGTATGCACACACATGTTCAGAGGATTTGTTCATGTGTTGTACACGTGTTCATATATTCGTGGGTGTACATCTGTTCATGTGTGTGTACATGTGTTTATGTGTGTGTGCATGTGTGAATGCATGCATATGTGTATAATTCAGGTGTCTTTCTCAACTGCTATCCTTACTTTTTGAGATAGGGTGTCTCTCAGAACTTGGAGTTCACTGATTCAGTTAAATTGGTGACCAGTAAGCCCCAGGCCCCCTCCTGTCTCTACCTTCCACGCTGGGATGACAGGTATGTGGTGCTACACCCAGCTTTTTCTGTAGGTGGTGGGGAATCAGACCCAGGTCCCCACTCTTGCATAGCAAACACTTTATAGACAACTGCCCCTCCCCCCAACCTGTTTTTGTTCTATGATTGCTTAACAATTCAGAGGATTTGTGGAATTTTAGTTGGGATGTTTCTGGTTTCTAATTTGAGAAATATATTAAAATATGCAACCTTAAGCTTAGACCCAGGTTTTGTGGCACACCTGTTTAGAGTATAGGTGTGGTTGGGTTGGGGTTCTGGTTCTCTCTCTTATTTCTCTGGTTTTATTCTGTGCTAGCTTTCCTACAGTCTGGAAGGGGGAGGGTTGCTAGCTGCCTCTGATCATGACCCTGTGTGCTCTTCATGGGCCATTTTTTCTCTGCAGGAATGTTTCCCTGAACCAGTCACCACAGCAGAAGGAACAGAGGTGTCTCAATTGAACTAAACTAGTCAGATCCATATGAAACTCGTGTCCACAATGGTCACCCCACACAAAACTCAGTGCTACATGGTTGGGTGAGCAGGGTGGAGGACCAGAAGTCTGCCACTCCTCTCCTCCAACAGGGCTGGTAAAGAGAGAACAAGAGAACTTTCCCCAGGTGTGCTCCTCCAAGGCTGTGTGCACCTGTCTGCTAGGATCCAGCCTAGATTGTCAGGACTCCGGAAAGAAAGAGCCTCCAGAATGATTCCTTCAGAATGGGGCTGGTGAAGAGTGTCCTGTGTACACTCTTTGTATATTCTCCCCCTAGAACTTTGCAGTTCTGTGGGCCCATCAACCTCTGGGACTTCTTTGAGATCTGAACTCAAGGGATGAGCTGGGCATGGGGGTGCACATCCTTGAATCCCAGCACTTGGAACGTGGTGGAGGGAGGAGTTCAGCTCAGTCTTTTTTTTTTTTAATAATTTATTTTTTATTTCTTCAAGTTACATCTCAATCACAATCCCCTCCCTACTCCCCCCTCCAGTCCCACCCTTTCACCCTCCTCCCCCTCAACCCCCCCATCCTCTTCCCTTCTTTTTTTTTTTTTTTTTTTAGTTTAAGGTATTTCTTTTTTCCCCCCAACAGCTCTCCCTTTCAGTCCAAAAAATGGTTCTTATAACTATAAATACAATACAAAACAACAGAAATAAATAGGCCACAATTATAAGAGTTATATGGCTTAGCATACATTCCCAATGTCCAGTCCATATGTATTTGGCACCTGACTTTAACATTCTACTATCTAACCATCTCCATGTGTTTAAAGTTCAATATCTAACTCAGCTTTCATACTAACTTGCCTCATTATTTTAAAAATATCTTCTTAGATCCAGAACACCCTCTTGATTCCTAAACAACTCAAAATTTAACTATGAGACTCTAGCTATCTATTCTTCAACCACCTCAGAGACCTGAGAGGGATAAATATATCTGATTATATAGGAAGTGCAGGGCCTGCAGCTTCCAAAACTAAAGAATGACATACCAGTGGCAGCCTGGACAGTTCCCATTTTCTCTCCATACATTACAGCATCAATCTTCAGCCATTTGGCCCCATTTCTCTGACAGACATTGATTGTAGAGCAGGAATTATGAAGGACTTACCTACAAGCTCAGTCTTAACTAAGGGAAACCCTGTCTCAAAACAAGTCAGTGCTGGGGATACAGCTGAGTTGGCAGGGTGCCTGCTTAGCATACCAGAGGCCCTGCCTTTAATCCCCTGCACCACCTCAACCAATGCATTGCACACAGGCCTAAGATTTCCGTCACTATGGAGGTGGAAGCAGGAGGATCAGGAGGGATTCAAGGCCATCCCCTGACTCCTAGCCCACCTGGGCTCTGCAGACCTCCACACAATAGCAGGAGAGTTAGATCCTGACTCAGTTAGATCCTCAGGCTACCAGATGGCTCAGTGGGTAAAGTGCATATTGGCAAGCCTGGAGACTTGATTTCAGTACCCTCTCCCCTCCACACATGTGTGTGAACATGTCTACACACCCCTACACACACCTACGGTTCTGCTCAGAGCTGCTGTAGAAACGTTTTGGTCTGGAATAACCAATGAATATTACGATTTGTTTCTGAAAATAACCTTTTTCTTCCCCAACACCACTGCCACCACCAGGCATTTCTTATATCCCTTTATCGTCTATGCCTGATATCAATGGCTAGTAGGGGACCAAAAGACTTCATGGAAAACAGGACCCTGGAGAGGTACACACCTGTACCTCACCCGTGGACTCAGACACTGTCCAGGTCAAACCCTCATTTTGGATCTTAGGGATTGAAGCTGTGGCAGAAGGCCTGGGATCAGGTAGTACAGCGTGTGAGTGCTCTATGAAAGGAGAGTGGGTGCTGAGAGGGACCAGGCTCTTCCTGCAGGGGTGCCTGAGGGAATAGGATGGAGACATGAGGGAAGCAAGACGCTGAAATGTCATCTGTGTCAGGAGCCTCTGTGCATCTGCAGTTACCCAGTGGTTCTGGTGGGGCCAGAGGGTAGAGAAGCCTGCAGTTTACATGCTAGGCTACTTCCCAAGCCCTAGACCCCATTTTGAAAAGTTTTTCTCTTTCATTAGCTTTTCCTTTTATTTTTCACAGTGCACATGTCCCTTCACACCTCAGGACTGTTTCCTTTGCCTCTTACTACCCTTTCCCTGCTGGACAGAAGGGAAACATTGCAAAAGCTCCATGGGGTATGCTTTCTTTTTTTTTTTTCTTTTTCTTTTCTTTTCTTTCTTTCTTTCTTTTTTTTTTTTTTCGAGACAGGGTTTCTCTGTGTAACAGCCCTGGTGGTCCTGGAACTGACTCTGTAGACCAGGCTGGCCTTGAACTCACAGAGATCTGCCTGGCTCTTCCTCCCGAGAGCTGGGATTAAAGGCATGCACTACCATGCCCAGCATTACAGACAGTTATGAACTGCCATGTGGGATTTGCACAAGGGTCCTTTGGAAGAACAGCCACTGCTCTTAACCGCTGAGCCATCTCTCCAGCCGCCCCCCCCCCCCCCCCCCCCCCCCCCCCCCCCCCCCCC